>JAHZNH010000130.1:0-12715 GCA_027744355.1 Tyrannoseira gladiata
CGCAGGGGCATATTCAAAAGGGGCAAAGTTTAGGGGAGGGCAAATTAGGGGGGGCAAGTTAGGTGTGGGCAGATTCAAGGGGGGCAAATGACATAGAAGCCCGTAGTGTACTTTCAGTTTAGTCTAATAATAGGGAAAAATACATACCCATAATATCCGCCTGCCACTCACAGTTCCTGGAAAACTTGTTTCTTACCTCCAGTGGAGCATTACTCACTTGGCATATTTACGAGATTGGGAGATACATGCAGTCCTCTCTTGGATGGGAGCTATTTCTCATGACATGATTATGAATATGTGTACTTTCGTCCCCGACAAACGAAACCTCTCAAACCCCACGCGAAGAAAGATTGTCCCCGCTGTTTATGTCCTCGAAATGGGATTTTTTCCTCCCTACCACCCATCCGCATTACTTTCCCCAGAGTAGTATTCTAGGTAGTAAAATAAAATTCCATGTCTGAATGACGGAAGCTATACAGGCCCTTAATTTTATGACGCTCAATTTCATAAGACTCTTCGCTGGCTTCTATAGCCGCGATGATGCGGGTAAAAAATAATGAACTCTATATTTTCTCCCACTCCAGCTCTGGTTTACCAATCAAGTCAAGATTCCATTAAACTCTGGCCTCAGTGGGTGGAGGGAGGTAATGAGGTAGCAAAAGTCAAAGATCATCAAAATGAAATAATTTTTGGGTGCTTTCGAAACGACGAGCAATATATTTCGTAGAGAGTCTTCCACTACCTACTGATGGCTTCGCGTGGGTGCAGGGATTTGAGCGAGTTGGGAAGGGAAGCAAGCCCCACTCCATTTCATTCCTTCACTGTCTGCTACATACTCGACTACGACACAGATAAAGTGAGCATATGGTGCTATTTTTTAACTTCCCCTTGAAGCGTTATTTCCTCTTCAGACATTATTCTCGGGGTTTGAGCATGTATGATATTTTTTACGTCAGGCCAGCGGGCAAAATACTCACGGAGAGAAAAAACTTTGATTTTTTCTTGAATACCACTACTAGTGCTTGAACCATACGCACCCAATGGACATCACCATCATCATCATCATCAAGATCAACCGCAACATCATGTTAGGGTATTACATTACGGTAGCCAAACCCGTATTTTTTATTGCATCAAAATAACACTAAAATTTCCCTTCCTCCGCTCAGCTCAATAGGAGTGGGGAGAATTTGACTTCCTCTCGAAACGGTTTTCTCGGTCACTGACACGGAATAAATTTCCCGTGAATCAGGGAAAAGCGTGATAATCTTTGGCCCTACCACGAGAAGAAGTATTTTCCTATATTTAACCAAACACTGTGAAAGGCTGACAGGAATATTACACAAAATTGCATTACATGATGATCGCCATCATCATTTTAGATTTTTTATACGCCTCTACCATCATGATCTTCATCCTATATTTAACCAAACACTGTGAAAGGCTGACAGGAATATTACACAAAATTGCATTACATGATGATCGCCATCATCATTTTAGATTTTTTATACGCCTCTGCATCATGATCTTCATGAATACCAAAGTTTTTAATACATTTCCCAGTCGTGCGCCCTCGAAAAACCAGATCGACCCTTTTCTCCCTTTTTCCATCATCTAGACCAGGCCAGACCTCAAGGTATCATCATCGTCTTGGCAGAAAATCTAAAGATAAATGTTGTTGGTGGGAGATAGGTGGGTAGGTAGTAGATAAACTTGCCTCAGAGAAATGAACAATTTTGTGGAAGCAATTTAACGAGGAAGCATATGCTCGTTCCTTCTACTTTGGAGCTTGGCACCTTGCGGTTTTTTGGCATTTGGCACTCTTGTAAATGGGAATGTTGAATGTGATAGGGTTGAATATTTTTTGTGCATTATGCGAACACACCACCACTGACAAAGACGGGGAAAGTAGAAGCAGCAGCAGCAGCGACAAAAAAACTTTCTGTCAACAGAAAAGAATCACCTCAAGCTGGTGTAGCAGTTTTTCTTTACTAGGAATAAAATAACAGAAAAAGCTCTCGAGTATGTGAAGGGTTGGTAAAAAAAAAACCCTCTCTCTCTCTCTCTTGCTTTTTGGTTTTNAAGCTGGTGTAGCAGTTTTTCTTTACTAGGAATAAAATAACAGAAAAAGCTCTCGAGTATGTGAAGGGTTGGTAAAAAAAAAACCCTCTCTCTCTCTCTCTTGCTTTTTGGTTTTGGTGGCATTGCTAAACCAAGAATTTGTCATGAAAAGATGCTGAGCATGTAAGAGAAAATGAAATAAAGAAGCCTTTGTATTTCTGGGGAAGTTTAATGGCACGGACATTGCATCAGTGTTTCCCATTCTGAAAAATAGGTGAAACCTTAGCGTTTTACATACCACAGTAAATGCACGACAAATTCAAAGCAAGATAGTTGTTTGCTTTTTGTATGAGTTGGAGAAAAAATTCTTGCGGTAGGATGATGTTAGAGCGCATTATCGTGTCGTGAGAGAGGGAAAAATATTTTCCCTTCTCAGTCAGTTGACTTTTCGCAAGCGAGAATATGCCACGGTTGAGAGAAAATTTCTTTCAAAATTGAGACCCAAAAATGTTTAGGATTTCCTTTCGCTAGATTTCCAAGGATAAGAAAAAAAGTGAAGCAACCCACGCTCGGAGAGTCTTAAGTGAGGTGGAAATAAAGCACATCTGCCTTTTCCTCAGTATACGATTCTTAATATTACATTTCAAAAAAAAATTCTTGAAGCTTCCGCTTCATTGTTACAATCCTTCCTTCAATCCACCCCGAAATGGTATCAGTAAGTAGGAGTGAGGTAGCAAAAAAATATTCGGGTAGCTCAAAACCCTCACAAAAAAGTGAACAAACCAAACAGCTCTCTCTTCTTCGAGCCGTAATAACCATTATAAAACGACAAGGAGTAGGTAGATATATGTACACTTAGGTTGCTAGATGGTAGGTAACATTATGGCCACGTCCGAATAAAAATATTAAGATCAACAATAAAAATGACTCTCGCCGGAGATACAATAAAGAAAGCAAGGGAAATCTGGGGGAAGTGGAAGTAGGCGGCACAAAACCGTTTTTAACTTCCCATTTTCTCCATCCACTAGAGACAGAGACAGACTTGAGCGAGCGAGCATGGCCTTTCCATATTCCTACACCATTCCTTATGTTTGCATTTATCACCGTATAAAAACACATCACATCACATTATTTCCTCTTTATTTGCACTTTAACCGCAAAACCCTGCCAAAAATCAAATATATCTGGGGTGCATGGCGTAACCGCAGAAAAATGTAATCAGTCGGGTTGTTGTAACACACATGAGCTGTAATTTGCCATATCTCTACTTACAATTCAACTTGGAAAAAGGGGCCGGTTGGCCTGGTGGTGCAAGCACGATACGGCAATCTGATGCACGCGCCATATAAGCTAAGCTCCAAGCACAAGTAAAAGCATACCTGCATCAACCTAAACGCTTTAGAAAAATACGCAAAGTGTAGTAACACTTGACTGACTCGGCTGATTTGTCATCATTTCCATCTCGGGCATTCCCCGGGCGTTTCCTTTGATTTTCCTTTTTACAACCCTTATCATCTTTAAAAGCACACAGCTCCGGGCAATGAAACCTTGTATCGTTTATGATGACGATGAGGATAACCCTCCGGAGCGAAATAAGCAATACAGGGACGGAGACGGAACAGTATAATAAAAATCTAGACGATAACAGCGGAAGGAAACCAACGGAAGATGAAACAACCTCTCGCTCAGCGTCTCGATTGCAGAAGACCTCTTTGCCACGGCATCACACGAGACGGTTTTATTCGATGCTTCATGCTTTGTAAATAATTGGCAGACTTCTACTGCATACATTTTCTACTACAATTTCTAGGGGGTCTTTGGAGGAGACATGTGAGTAGTAATTGTAAGAAATATTCCTTTCACCCGCTTACTTATTTTTCTTTTGCGGTGAGCTGTGCACTTCCCTTTCTCGAGAAAGGCCACCAACTGGGAAGGAAGCTATTCCCCAGGGAATTCGAATGATTCAATGGTTAAAGATCTCTTGGCGAAAATAAATGTACATGACCGGGACCAAAAGATCTCTTCTTCAAAGTCTCAAGAAAGGGATTCCTTCGGTACTACGCATTCAGTGCTTCCCGCTCGAGACAAAATATATTCCGATATAAATAATACATCGGTAATGGTAATAATAATCTCACATCCTACTTTCTCGTGGAAGATAAGATGAGTAATATGATATCATCATATCATTAGAATTGCGGAAAAATAACTAGCTAGCTCGGCAACAAACTTTTTATGTCAATTCCCACCCAAGACCCAAGTACAAAGAGAAAATATGATAAATACGAGCTCATTTTCCCTCCTTCTCTCTCGTCTTCACTTAACTCCAATGAAACGGAGCGTTGGATGATATATGAAGCTAATATTAATCCTCCTAAGAAGCTTTCCCTCTCCAATCCAATGCAATGCAATGTAATGTAATGCCTCGCCATTACTCTGCTTCTTTTTTTCTACTGCAGTGGGGAAAAAAGGTATCATACCCCAAGCTGAAGAAACTGACTACTACTTTTTGTGTGCGTGTACTACATTCGAATGACTGCTGGTTCGAGATCCGGATACGGATACTTTTTTTCCTCTTGCATTTTTTACTCGTTTTCATCTGTCTTTATAGTACTTTCTTCTGAAAAGAGAATTTCTGCTCCTGGTGGAGTGCATCCACACATCTACTTACTATCACACTACTACACATATGAACGGGGTACATGCGAATCACCTTTTTTCATCTTCCACGAGATCATAAAAGTAGCAAGCGCATAGGAGAAAATTTACTTAATGGTGGAAAATACATAGTCATAGTCTCGTCTTGTAGCAGTTAGTGAGTGAGATGTCCATTCTTTCTCACTATTAAGACGCCTTCTCTCTCTTCTCTCATTTTTAGCCAGATGTTTTCACACTCACATTTTCTCCAAATTCCAACACTAGATATGGTGCTTACTTATCTTCAAATCCGATACCTTCCAGAAAGCGCGTGATGAAATGCATGCTATGAAGAAGAACGAACAAGTTTCTCTTTCTCCTTTTCCCCTTGAAGTTCCAAGCATTTTTAATGGCTTTTGCTCGTCAAAAATATGATGATATGTTTTTTTTTGTTTTGCGCAGGCCAGACCAGCAAGTAAACTAGTAGTAATGTTATTTTCGTGAGTGCAAGTAAACAAACTTATTCACAGTAAGTATTTTTTGTATTTACCATGACCAAATATGAAAGATGTGACTATAATGATGCAGCTTAGAGGAGAATTGCATCCAGAGGAACAGTAAGAAACGAGAGAAAGTACCTCGTTTACTTTATACTTTCCTTGGTCGGTGCAGCACTCTTCATGAGACTTTGCTTCTGCTTCTGACCATACCATTCCGGAGCGGGGTGAGTACGGTACAAAAAGTTGAAAGTCAAGTTTGCGTTTGAAGTTAAATCTTAATGCAATAATATCAAAATGTAATGAAGTCAAAGTCCTATACTTTTTTTGGAGGGGTCGATGTGACGTGACCAATGGAACGAGAGTGGCCGGAAGCCACAGTGAGAAAGTTTTTGGGGGAAGATGCTGAGAAGAATTATTAAAAAAATAGTAGTGGATGTCACACAAAGTTTGACTTTTTTGTTTCTAGTTGGTAGTCTCACTTGCACTCTAGGAGAGGTGAGGTTTTTGTGGTAAAGCCAATCACAGAAAAAAGCTTTTTAGCACGCTAAACATCTTTGAAAGTAAAGTAGACTCTGTTCAAACAATGATACGAGCTGAAGTAGGGGAAACAAAGATCGCAAGCATTTACGAAAGTGGCAGCAAGTAGAGAGCACCACACAATACATATATACACACATCAAAATTGGCTTTTCCAGTTTCTCCCTTCCTTGGATTAGATAATGGCTTGTCTACCACATGCAATGCCGTGAAGCATACCACAAAGGACACCTGACAAGTTCTTTCCAGAAATTAGTGATTTTAGGCGAACAGCAAACTTTCACATTAACGGCATTTGTTTTTTGCCCTCGCAGAATCTTCCACTTTTTTTTTGTTCAGCGAGACTACTACCACTCACTAGTTACCAGGCTCCACATGCCTTCCATTCCTTTACACTTGCTCCGTCGCTACTGTAATTTTTTTCCTGGGCTGAAACAAAAGCGAGGTTGAAATCTCTTATTTTCTCCATTGAGACAGAGTTGTATGAAAACTACTTATGTGATAAGCCTTTCGACTCGCCTCCCTACTTCTTGCCTCAAGGACTTCGTTCTCCTTCTTTGAAAGAAAAACGTGTGGTAGTGTTAAGAGCCCTCTCTCAACTCAACACCCCGCTCCAAGATGCTAGGAGCCGGAGAAGAGTCGCAATGAAAAGTTACAACGAATCCAGAAAAAATTCCCCCGGCATATTCCCACGAAAAATAAAGTTTTTTTATTATTAGTCCTCTTGTCTCTCTGATTCAGATTATTAACGAGTGAGTGATTTTCATTCAAACGTCACATTTTAAATTTTTAAAAGAGAAGAGCACCTCCACCTTTTGCATTTGCTTTTCTATCTAGTGGAAACAAATGCGAGTGAATGCATTGTTTCTTTTATGAAATGTGACGGAGTTTTCTTGAATTTGACATTTGACATAAAGGCACGAATGAACGGATTCTTCCACATCTATGCCTTGATAGCTGCCGGATGTACCCATTTTAACGTGTACGCTCTACAGAGTTGACAACTCGAGTTGGAAAATGCGAAAATGACATCACTTTGATACGGTTGGTAGAGATGCCACAGCGTTTACACTGACTGCGTTTGGGTGGAAACGTCTACTTTTTATCCAAACAAGGTGGCAATGAAATGACTGTGGTTTTCTTTAAAAAAATATCATTACATAAATTGTTTTATCAATGAGCTGGTCCTGCTTATGTAAAGAATGGCTGAGTCAGTCAGTACTGCTTCCCCAGACTTTCTCTTATAATTCATATATGAGCTACTTCCTTTCATTGAACTCATTCAAAAGTACATGTACGGTGACAATGTTGGAGCGTTGAATGTGACAACAAGTTTAAGCTGACAAGGCATTTCCTCATTTTCAAACCTTTCCCCTCGTCAGCAAGCCTCGGTATCGAGTATGAGTTTTTCTTATTGAATTACAAGGTGAACCCTTTCCAGGAGCAAGTAAGTACGTATTTTCAACAAAAATCTTAAAATGGCTTTAGCTTACCATGAGACTGTAGAAGGAGTCTTGGTTGTCGTCGTCCCCGCTTCACTGCAGACGTTTCCTTTGGAGCACGAAACGAAGTGAGTCCTCCTGTCTTTGTGTGATAGCTAATAAGATTTCTACTCCTCTCCACTCCTTCCCTCCCCTCCTCCTCAAAGAGCAGATGCCTTTCTCGACAAGGGATCAGTTTTGTACACGTGATAAAAGTTTGTTTTCGAGAGGACGAATAAGTATCAGCAGCAATGTACTCTTAGGTACAAACACTTGTAGGTCCATAAGAATTCATTGCAATTGACTGCTGCTGTCTTTCCATTACTATTTACATCCCCATCATCGAAACAAACTGAGTGAGTGAGTTCACAGTGCATAACGACATCACGCTACAGTACTATTTTTCCTTACAGGCGATAACGTTTAATACGTTGGGGGACCGGGAACGATGTTGAAGGTGGGGTAGCCTTCTAGCAGTTTGCTGTCCAGTTCATAAAAACCAATGATAATTTGACTTTCTTGTCGGGCTCACAGGTGAAAATACGACGTACAAAACGCCCCACTCTTCCCCGTGTAATATGACAAGGCTTAAATTTACCGGAGTCGTTTTCCTCGCAGTTCAATCCGAAGAAAGGGAAAAGCGGGTTCCCCTGTGCACACACTCACTCGCTCGCTCGCTCGCAGTCAGAATAAGTCATGCATGAACTTAACTACGCTGTTTATACGCGAACACAAGAGAACATGTGAAGCGAGAGTACCAACTGTATTGTGTTTGGTACTAAAAGTAGAAAGTCACTTTTTTCAAGAATGCTTTCAACTGAAAACTGCAACAAGAGACAAAGGCAGAGCAAGCTTCTAGTACGTAATTCCTTCTTCGGAGTATTTATAAACAAATATATTTTATGAGTTTAGTGGCCACACACACAAGTTCCTTTCCTCACTCATTTATTTCGTAGTATACGAATCCAAGATAAAAGGACATTTGCTCCGAATCGTTGAAGAGAAAACTCTCCGGTTTTTTTGGAGCATTTGGTGTCCGCACTCAAGTAAGAAGGAGTACTAGCACGATAACTACGCTGTTTATACGCGAACACAAGAGAACATGTGAAGCGAGAGTACCAACTGTATAGTGTTTGGTACTAAAGTAGAAAGTCACTTTTTTTCAAGAATGCTTTCAACTGAAAACTGCAACAAGAGACAAAGGCAGAGTAAGCTTCTAGTACGTAATTTCTTCTTCGGAGTATTTATAAACAAATATATTTCATGAGTTTAGTGGCCACACACACAAGTTCCTTTCCTCACTCATTTACTTCGTAGTATACGAATCCAAGATAAAAGGACATTTGCTCCGAATCGTTGAAGAGAAAACTCTCCGGTTTTTTTGGAGCATTTGGTGTCCGCACTCAAGTAAGAAGGAGTACTAGCACGAGTACGAGTGTTTCTCTCTGTTTAGTGAAGAAGAAAAACAGAAACAAACTCCATCAACTTGTCTCTCTCTCCAAGGGTTTCTCCCTTTCCACCGGGGCTAGACTATGCTCCAGCCAAGCCAAGCCAGCCTTGTCGCTTGGCTCATGAAATGTACGAAACACAAACACTGCCGAAATACTTTAGTAATGAATGTACGGACACGTTTCCTTATTTCATGCCTGCTAACCGGTTGGGCAACTTATTGTACAAAAAATATAAACAAAATACTAGCGTAAACACAACTTACTTTTAGTCTGAATAAAAATTCTATTGTACTGTCATCCAACTTTGGATTTTTTTTATCTTCTACGCAACTTTCTACAATCACAATGCACACGGTAGTAAGTATCAGCGAACACAAAGGATGACAATGTTTTCCAATTTTTTCCTCCTTAAATACCGCAGAGGATTCAGCAGTGAAAGGAATGTCTTTTTTGTTCAAAAAAATGGAATCACTTTCTCCTGTTCTATGGGAGAGAAAAAAATTCTCAGATATGGCGTCGAAACTACTCTGATCCGCATTAAGTGAAAGAAAACTTTTCCTGTGAAGTTTACAGAGTCTGCTGCTTGAAACAAGGAGATATCATAGTGATTGGAGACACCACACCACACCACGACAAATAAATAAAATGCACAAAGCACCGAATAGATATTGATGTGTATATCTATCTCGATTCCGAAAACAGATAAATGCAAATAGTCTTGATGTGTAACTCGATTTTCTCTTTCCGACTTTTATGTATGCATGTGTGAGTGTTTTGTCCTGTTTTCGTCTCCTGTCTTCCTTTTTATCCTGGGTTTTGTATGAGAGAGACTTTTTTTTGGAACCGAGTTTTGTTTTGGCTTCTCAACAGGGTCACTTTTTTTTAGTTTCCTCCTTTTTCGGATTCAGCAGAGTTGCTCTGGCCGTGTACTCACCCTCGGAAAGATTCTCCTCCATTGAGGCAGACTTGATGCTGGGGCCAGACTTTTATACTCTTTCTGCTTCGGCTGCTGATGCATTGCCCTCAGTCAGTTTTTCCCCAGAGTTTTGTTTTGGCTTCTCAACAGGGTCACTTTTTTTTAGTTTCCTCTTTTTTCGGATTCAGCGGAGTTGCTCTGGCCGTGTACTCACCCTCGGAAAGATTCTCCTCCATTGAGGCAGACTTGATGCTGGGACCAGACTTTTATACTCTTTCTGCTTCGGCTGCTGATGCATTGCCCTCAGTCAGTTTTTCCCCTGGTTTTTGTACGGGCTGAAAGAAAAAGAAGAATAGGTGGTTGGAGTATTAATGCTTTTTCGCAACGCTTGCTAAGGCTTCTGTTCTTGTTGATGCTCTGTTGCTACTCACTCACTCCTATAGTATTCAGCCTGCTCGATTCCTTTCTCCTCATCCAACTTCCTATTCTCTCTTCCTTATTTCGCTTTCTACTTTAATGCACAAAGATACGTTATAAATGAATACTTAAAAAACGGCCAGGAAAGGCTCTAAAAGTGCATCAGGGCGATGCAAAAAGTTACAAGAAAGTAATGGAAAGTAGCGTGTTTCATGAAGCGAATGTACCTCTGCATGAAAGATGATAATGACGGGAAATATTATAAGTGAAGAAACGCTCTCCAGCCCCAGTCGCCCTGTCCACATTCGATAGGAGCGTGGCACTGGAGCCCATGCAATTGGATACGTAGGCTTCCACTTCGTTCTTACTCTCTCGTGGGTTTCCATTTTTAACAGTGAAAAATTTAACGAAAAAATACTTTATGCCTTCCCTTTCCAGTGTAATTTCCCGATAGTTTTTGTTATCTCTGCTGAAAAGTGCATGCCCAAAAAAAGGATGAGAGGGTTTATGAGTAGAAGCCATATAAATACTTAAATGTATTTATGTATGTAAGTGAGTAATACTTAGTAGTCGACGTCTTCAAACATTTTACAATACTCTGTACCAACAAGCTATGTGAAAAAGCGATTGCACAACAACTTTCTCAAAGACGCCTCATTCTCATTCCTCTGTACCATTTTCGTGGGTCGTATTCCTGGGATGGTATTCAATTTCTTGTTAAATTAAACCAAACAACGACCGAGTTTTCCCAGGAATGCTCTCAACTTTTAAGCGATTTTTAGAGGCATAACGCTTTTCATTCAAGTAGTAATCGCAAGTCACGGAAATACAAACAAAAACAAAAGGCCACTAGTACATAGTCATCCCGTTTACCTTCCATTGAACTTTATGCGGGATTACTATATTACTGCACACCATCATGCTTTCCTTTTGTTGTTTCGCTTCCCCGCATAAATTGCATAATACATAGCTATGTAAATTACGGGAACTTTGTGATATCTTCTAAGAAAGCAGTTTCGGTTCGAGGAATGTTCCAAAGAGCAAGTAAACTGGTGGAGGCATTACTTCCTAAAACCACAAGAATTTTGTAGCTTTGCATGTTGAATGCTTTTTTTTTATGGAATGCAATGATGATAATTTCACTCCGTGTCCAATTCAAATGTCTAATTTTCATTTCCAGCAATTGTACTTAGCAAGCTCCTCAAATGGTTCCTACTACACTTGTCTCTTTATTTCCGCCGTCTTTTAAATTCTCCTTCAGTCATTTACGTCAGCAATGTTTATGTAGCTTGCTATCTTTATACGAAATATCGTAAACTATTGATAACCATGAGGGTAGTTAGAAGCGCTGTGTGTAGCCTCTTCCCTTTTTCCAACCAATTTCACATGGATTGTTTTGATACACTTTCAGAATTCCGCACTTTACACGAGCAAAGTGCACTTTCACTTTAGTACAGCCCCCATTCGTCCAAAGATTCAGGAGCATTTTGCACTTCCTAAGCGCGTGGTTGGCGTCTCAATTCCAGTTTTCACAAGTTGGCCTCGTTAAAAGAAATTATGGTTTGGAGGGAATGAGCACTAAGGAAAATGTATACTCACAATAAAATAAGTGTAAAAGTGAAGCTTTCACGTAGAACTCCGTACGTTTAAAAACCGAGAAGGCAAACAAACCATCCAAGCCGAAGAGATCGCTTTCGTACGAATCCAGCACTCAGAAGCGTTTCAAAGAAAAATAGTACAAGAAATTCACATGGGTAAGTAGTAACTGCTCTCTTCTTATATATTTTTGTTCATGGTCGCATCAAGGAAATGGTCGGGTATAAATTACTCGATGATGTTCAATTGTGCCAGCATTGACGCAATAGTACACAAAAATGTTCCACATGGCGGTGCTAAAAGACTGCAACTTTCCATTATTTTCCCCACACTTGCATAATTGTACGATGGGATTGCCGCCTTTTTATGGCCGGGAGAATAGAAAAATAGACATGAAAATAAAAAGTACTATTGTTTTTAATACTTGAGAGCGGGAGCTAGTGATGGTGGCCATTTTAAGTTGTTTTTTCAACTTTCACATTATTTTGCATACCTAAAAGATGCTTTTTAGTATGTATGCTACATGTCGTCTCTGCATCCAGTCGAAGAAGTTGAGAGCGCTTCATGGTCCCGACTTAAGTAAATAGTGCAGGCATCGACTCCACGGTAGAAAAGGTGGAGCATATGTCCCCCTCGTCAATCTTTACTCAGTTTCTCCAGATCCGGGATCGCTAACAAAAGCCAACTGGATCGGTAGTCGTGCAGCTCGAATACCAAGGGAAACTTTTACTTCGTTGGATAACTTTGATTTCCAGATGCTGTTCCCCTTCCTCAGAGCCAAGAGAAGTGCTTCAAACTTTTCCTTATATTTATTTGGAGAAGAACATAAAAAAATTAACAATGCAATTGGTGTAGGTAGCGGGAACATGTGTGAACACGGCGAATGAAAAACTGATCTCATGATGAATCTGCCAGAAATGTAGTTCCAGGGGCTGGAATTTTTATTTGGGAAGTGTGGACTGGATATGAAACAGTTCACTACTACTACATATTTGTACTCCGGAACAGTGTGAAGTCCATATTGCCATGTTGTAACATACGATCTCATTGTACACGAATGCAAAGGTTTCGAACTACACGTATGTGACATGAATCTAAAGTATCTGCTTTCCAGGTTCT
>JAHZNH010000131.1:0-23426 GCA_027744355.1 Tyrannoseira gladiata
ATACCCCCAGCCCGTGGAGGATACTGGCAAGGGTAATTTTTTCACAAAAATATTTTTTATAAGACAAATCATCAAATAAGAATTGAGTTTGGCCTTCCCCAAAATTTCGCTGGCGATGCGATGCGATGCAATGTAATACAATACAAAATACAATGTTCCGAGTCCGAGACTGATAATTCCACGCCAAATGGTGGCAGATTGACTCCCGACTCCACTCCACCAAAAAGCCTCCTAGAGCCAAGCGAAAGCCACACCGCAGAGAAAAGAAGCGTTTACACAATTTTTGCAGTTGATTAGGGAGATAAAAAACTAGGCTGAATCAAGAAGAACGGAAAGGAGAGGAGGACGAAGGAAGACTGAAGCAAAAAAAATTATATATATTTTGGCCTGGTCAAATCTTGTCTTGTCATAATATTCCCTCCGTTCCACGAATAAAAGGAGGCGGACTGCAGCCTGCCTCCATCGGAGGCTTGCCCCTCTCCGAGGAAAAAAATTATCCGCCTTGTGAATTTTTCCCCCTTTTTTGAAGTCAACATTGGATTCGGATTGGAGTGGAGTTGTTATACTTTGCTCAGCCAGTTCCTCCAAAAAAAAGTTTATTAGCCGAGCCGACCAGCAAAACATGTTCTGGTTGTAATAGTACCAGTATCTCCAGAAAAAGTTTTTAATAATAACGCTACATTCCTGGAATTGATCCAATGTTGGTCCAATGGAATAAACTCCTCATCTAGCCGCTTCCCTTATTCGTTTCGCTTTTCCCTCATTAGGATTTTTTTTTGCTGGGAGAATTCATTTCGTAACTTCATTTGAAAGAGATAATTTTTGTTATCTCTCCCAGATTCATTTTTTCCCAGAGTTGGGATGGGAAGGTTGGGTGGATGGTTCGTCCCCCTCCAAGAAAACTATACTTTTTGAGTAGTTTTTTTATCGTAATTTTTGCAAATTGAAAGTGTTTAGTCTTCATAAAGTGTGAAGGGGAGATAAGGCTCATTTTTTTGCAAGGCAAACAGAAAAAAAAAGTTTTTAGGGAGGGAAAAAAAGTTGCTCCTAGATTGGGTTGGTGTAAGGCTGCCTTGTAATAATTTACATGTAATCGAATTCAGATTGTTTGAGGAGATACTAAAAGCCCAATTTTCAATTGGGATGGGAAGGTTGGGTGGATGGTTCGTCCCCCTCCAAAAAAACTATACTTTTTGAGTAGTTTTTTATCGTAATTTTTGCAAATTGAAAGTGTTTAGTCTTCATAAAGTGTGAAGGGGAGATAAGGCCCATTTTTTGCAAGGCAAACAGAAAAAAAAAGTTTTTCAGGGAGGGGGAAAAAGTTGCTCCTAGATTGGGTTGGTGTAAGGCTGCCTTGTAATAATTTACATGTAATCGAATTCAGATTGTTTGAGGAGATACTAAAAGCCCAATTTTCCCCGGAATCAGAATCAGATTCCACCCAAGAGAGAAGAGTGGATAGACTAGGTAGGTAGTTTTGGCTGGGAGCAATTTCCATATTTACTAGAGAAACAAGCTTCATCCTTCCCACGCGGAATTGTTTTGCTGTCGTGTAGCGTGGTATGGCTTCGCTTGGCTTTTTTGGGAAAGGCCTTGGCTCAATTCAATGCTCGGCTGGTGCTGGTGCTGACTTAATTTGTCCCAGTGAAAACTTTTCAGTGATAATGAACACCCGTTTTGTTTTCCAAATCCACAGTGAAAAACCCCACTCCTGTACGAGCTCGAGCTCCAGCCTGGGAGAAGTACCTGCGATGATGATGATGGTGAAATGCAGAGACATTCCTGTACTGTCGATTTACCTGCTGCGGGTAGACTAGTGACATTTTCCTCATTATTTTTTCCCGAGTATCAAACCGATTATGCCCCGTGAGCAAACATGAAGACTTCCATGGTGGACTCCTCACTCCTCCCATCAGTTATTTACACCGGTTTACGTTTACACCACCACGATCCAAATCCAACTCCAAATCTGCCACGGGATTGTTTTGTAATGAGTGTCTGAAGGCATCATGATGATGATGACTATGATGAGGTTGTCGTTGTCGTTGACGGTGGACTCGCGTAATAGTTGTCGAGTGAATTACTTCTCCAACTTCGACTCCTCCCGCCCATTAGTGCGGTAAAGCTCCCCCTCCCCTCCACAACATTTCAAAGACTGCCACTCATCCGAGCTGAACCACTAGACAAGTAAACTAGACCGGGAGGCTTTTTGAAAGGTAGGTGAAATAAATATTTTGATATTTTACCTAAGCAAACTGTCATCTTCTAGAAAAGTTCCTCTTGCAATTCCCCATCTCGCTTTGAAGGGGAGATGGGAGTGTATCCAAAAAATGCACCAGTGCGAGTAAGCAAGGAAGTATGTACTCACATTTACCCGAAATTGATGGAATGACGCTTCACACGCTTCTCGTTCCTACTGCTTGAGGAGCAAAGCAAACCGAGTAGTGATGTGACAACTCCCCAAGACAGGGGAAGATTTAGGCTCGACTCAATATTCATTTTTCTCCATCAATTAGTTTTCCCACTTTTGCTCCCATTTCCCCACTTTTCCTGGAAAATATCCTGATTTCACGCATCTACTTATCATAGGAGGAGGAAAATGGCTCTGGCTCTGAAGTGAGCTGGTAGGTAGGCACTGAATCACTCACTCGTTCAGTCAGTCAATGTTCCGAACATTTAGCACGCTCATGCATAATATCTGAGCGGCGCTGAATGTACACACAAAAGCTTTTAAAGTACTACGTATTCCTTTTTCCGGACTGTGCTGTATCTATCTATCGCTATCTCCAGCTCGACATCGACATCCGTCTTAAGTATTAACATTAACTGCTCCGTTTCCACGTCTTGAAAGGAAAAACACTCCCTAAAAAATCGACTCTATCTCCAGATAAGTACTCCCGAACAAGGAAGCGTCAGTTCCTCCAAGATAAAAAAAAAAAAAACACTCCCTAAAAAATCGACTCTATCTCCAGATAAGTACTCCCGAACAAGGAAGCGTCAGTTCCTCCAAGATAAAAAACTATATATTTTTTGGTGGGAGGCACGCGGAACACCAATTTTATCTTCATTTTCCCCCAAATTGAGCGTTTGTCAATTACCACTGGATTGAATTGAGTTGAATGGTGACAGGGGAAAATTCTCCGAGGAGAATTGTGACTGTCTTTTGAGAAAACGACAAGAAAAAAACATCAAAATATCTACAGTCGTCCTCGTGCTCGTGCTTTCCCCTCCCCCTAAAAATTGAAGGGAATTCAGTATTTAGGGAGTGCGGAAGGCTGCCGTAATCCTATAATCTTGTGGGGAAAATTTCGGGGTAGACTGGGGAAAATTTAGAGCTAGTGCCGATTTTATTGATATTAATGACGGGGATTCAGGGGTTCATCAACGAGAGGAAAATATATTGTTACTGGAGGCATTCATTCACCCACGTCACAGCCATAATTTTAATGTTGACATATTTAATTAGGGCTTTTGATTCCACAAATGAATAGTTAATTACCGGGTTTCCACGATTGCCAATGGAATACGATGCGACTCCCAAGTTCCAACCCAACTCCAGCTCCAAGTTTATTTTTAGAAGGTATCGTAGTGGCATTTGGAATGCAGAAACCTAATAATATTTATTTCGGTCGATGTCGATGCGATGGAGCGTAAGCATATTTATTTACGTCCCTCCATCGTCATCGGTGTTTTTTCTTCGGTGACGGTGACGGTAGCGGAGGCATGAAGCGTCCCTTCCCTGTTTTCATCTCGATTCTCGAGGCGCTTTTCCGCGTCCATAAAAACAACTCAAGCAATATTTTTCCCTAATCATCACTTTCCACTCGCCTAATTCCCCCTCCCCGGAATAAATGCTCGCTCTTCATGGGTGACAACGACAACAACAACTTGAAATATGTATCTCTATCTCTGGAGCGGGAGGAAAGCGAGACAGGTAAAATTAAGCGGGTGAGATGAGAGGCAGGAACGGGTGTCTCCTTCAGTGGATTGATTCCCCTCTTTAAAAAAACTTGTTTTTTCTTAAGCTTGACGAGGAATTCGCAAATTGAAATTGAGTTCGCGTCGTGATAGAACTCTCCACTCCTTCACAGTCATCGATAACTTCATCAGCCCATCCATCCATCCAAACCCAACCCAACTAAATATTCCATTGGATTGGAGCTACCCCTCAAGGGGGAAAATATGACGAGGAGAAAATTTGCTCGTGTGTGCTTTTGCACATGTATCCAGTCCCACCACCAGAGACAGAAGTATCTATCTATTCCATCCATTCGTGTTTCTATTTTTTGCCCTCGATCCGATCGGTAGCGTGGCGAAACAATCCAATGGTCTTAGCTTCACTCCTCACGGTTTGTTTTGCTTTTCCTTAGCATGTAGGCACTAGGCAGACCAACATCATGAATGCAGGATAGCATGTAAGTCGCAAGTATATTATGACTATTTATGCATCCACGGAACATTTTCCGAGTTTCATGCAAAGATAAATAATTAAACGGACTGGCATAGCATTATGGCATCACTGGCATGGCATGCCTCCTCGTTTCGCTGGTTCCGTTTGCCCCGAAAGTAAAAATAAATTTTTTTGGTGGGAAGAAACAGAAACAAGAAGAAGGAGAAGGAGCTCTATAGCTCTGCTCATCATCATTCATAATGCGTTCCATCTCCAACTCAACCCAATCCAATTCACTCCACCTCATTCCATTCTACCGCGGTAAATATCACGCTCCAATTGTGAGAACTAAACATGAGTAATCATCATCATCATCATACCATCACCATCAGGGAATGTTGCTTGCTTTGCTTCGTTGTCATTTGAAAATGTCAATTCCCCGAGACACTAATTCAGATGGGAAGGGAAAGGAAAAAGAGGAAAAACCAATAAGCCAGGTAGGGCGATTAAGGTAGGCGTAGAAGGAAAGCTTATAGCAGCGCTTATTAATTATTTTTTTCCTTCCGACTACAAAGACAAACCCATGTCCCAATTATCGGAGGAAGCCATCTCTCCTCCACTGTCTTTATCTTAGGCACTCGAAAACACATTTCGGAACAAGGAAAAAATTGCTACTACTTCACTACAATTTCTACCTTCTTTTTTCATCAAGCCTAGTCAAGGCCCCATATTCCAGATTGGATGGGCATGGCTCGAGTTTGAGCTTTTCCTAAGGTCGAAATATTCGCGATAAGGATCTTGCTCACTGAAATATGCATGCTCCATAAACACAACCACTACGACTCGAAAAGGGGAAAAAATTATTCCCTCTGATTCTGAATATGTTAATTCACTGAAAAAAATGAGAATACTACGGTACAGTACTTTCACTCGTTTCCCCTTCCTTTTAACTCAATGAATGGGAAAACTTTCCTCATGATTGTCACAGAACATCAGAACAATTCTCATTTCCAGCTAGGCTTAAGCTTGACCTCGGTTTGCATAATAGAGTAGGGGGATCGCATTAGGGGAGAGTGTAACCTCTGCTGGAATTGGGATTGGGTGAACGAGGACGAGTCTTTTACAAGGAAACTAAGTATTACAATTTTTTCCCTCCCCCATCCCCATTCTATTCAACTTATTGTACAGGACCTTGCACTTTAAGTGCAGTATCCGGAGGAAAAAGAAGAGGATCCCCCTCTGTAATTCTAGACTCTGATGTACTTATGTTCTCTAATGATTCTGGCTTCTGGCTGGGCTTATAATACCACTGCAGAATAAAAAGAATTTGTTTCTTTTTCATTGAGAAAAACAAGGGAAAAAACTTGTAATAAAATAATCATCCCAGTACCAAACCGAGGACTAATATTACGGCATATTCTTCGTAAAATGCTGCTTAGTTCTTTTGCACACCATAAACTTTGCACTCAACAATTTTCGCAATCATTCTTTTTTGGCACAAGCGAAGCCAACACAAACCAAGCCGGGCCAACCCCAACCCCAAAAAAACCTGGCTCGACTAAATGGGCTCTCGGCTCGAGTGACTTCTAGTTCTGGTTCCCGGTTTGAAAGAACTCTCGCTCGAGGCTACTTTTCCTCATTGCTCCGCTCCTCTCTCTCTCTCTCGAGTTGGCTTGGCCGGAGCAGAATGGAGCAGACAATGGGAATGAATGAGAATGAGACCTCCTTGTCCAACTCTCCTTGTTCTCCTCTTCTCCATTCCACAGGAAAAAAATTATTCTTCTTCCAGGGCTCAATGAACGCATTCATTCAATATTCATTTTTTTGTTGCAAATAATTATTACAGCATAAACTTTTTTTATTTCATTATGACTCCCCCTCCCAGACATTACCCGGGGCTATGGATTCATGGATTGTAGAATCAAACGAGGTGATGAGAGCCCGAGCGGGGTTATGAGCTACCTTGAGGACAGAAGCCCCCAGTCTAGGTTCAGGTTCCATTTTCCCCACTTTTCCCGGGAAAATGAATGAATGAGTGAGTGAGTAAGTGCATTAAAAATAATAATGATGGAATTCGAATGGGGCTCACTGCATCATGCTCCTCGTCTTGCATGACTTAACTTCACAATGATTTTCTACAAACGACCATAATAAATTTGAGCTATCTATCCTGGCCGGGTTTCATGACTTTTTCGGAGTATGATGATGATGAGGACAACTTCCTCGGGAAAATCTCCTCAAAAAAGATAATGTATTTAGGTTAGGTTAGTAAGTACAGTTGTTGTATCGTGATGTTTGTGGCTCCAAGCCAAGAAGTACAGAAGAACTCGGGGAGCTCGGAGCTCGGGCACCACAATTGATGACGATCCATCCAGTTCGAGTTGTTGAGGTTTTTACTCTTGAGATGAGGAGTAGCCTCCATTCTACTCCACTCATATTTTCCCTTTACTCCGGGATCAGGACCAGGACTGTGTACATTACTACTTGGATTTGTGATGAAGTCAGCTAAAAAACAGTTTCCATCAGGCGGACAAGCCATCATCACTCATCATAATCATTCTGGAGGATGATGATGATGATGATACAGTACACAATAGAACAAGCAGCGCCAGCGTCTTTCATTTCGTATGATTATCATCATCATCATCACCATCATCATTCTTCTGAAACATGAAGATGAGACGTGGGGAATGGCTCAGCCAACACCAAATACTAAATACGTTATTACATCACACGATTTCCTCCTTCCTTCCAGAAAAATCCGCAGTGGGGCAGAAAAAATTCTTGAAAAATGTATCCCATCCCTGCCCATGTATATTTTTTTGAGGATTCGGGGAACACTGCCACATGTACTTCTTCACCCGCTCCACTCGCCAAACAAAAAAAATACATAGATCGTCATCATCTTCACATCATCATCACTTTCATTTTTTGGAAAGGATGATGATCCAACCAGAAGAAATTGACAGGGATATGACATCTCCCCAAATGAAGATGGAGTGAAGACTGTGAAGAGGTGGACCACTTACCCCAAAAAAACGGAGGAGGAATCCCATGCTTTCATCTTCCTCTTGAGCCTTTCCCTGAAGCCGTAATTTGGTAAATGGAAAGATTTGAGATGAGCTGGATTTGGAAATGGAGCACCCCCAGCCTTCAATCAACGGATCCATTAAGGCCCTTACCTTAAATCCTCCAGGATCAGAATCACATTATTTTTTACGGAAAGATTCGACATGAGCTGGATTTGGAAATGGAGCACCCCCAGCCTTCAATCAACGGATCCATTAAGGCCCTTACCTTAAATCCTCCAGGATCAGAATCACATTATTTTTTCGGGGTTTTGCAATTATCAACCAATTTATTCATCCGCCTGGATCACTCACCACTGGGGCAATGTGGGATTCGTCCTGTTTTGATGACGAGTGTGAAATTGAAGTAATTGATGATTACCCGGGGCGTGCTCCAGCTCCCCCAAACCTGAGCCTGGAGGAATGGGTAGGTGTGCACCGCTGAGTCTGGAGTTTCTGGTTGCATGCGTGCATATTATTTATTCCAGGCAGAATGTAGAATGAATTATTTATGCACTACTTAATAATTATTTCCGCACCTTCCACTCCCGAGTACTTGAGCTTCCACAGGAGTAAAACTCCTTACGGGGGTATTGTCCCGGACAAAAAAAGTGAGTATTTCATTGGAAGAGTGCTCACTTACTCACTCACTCATTCAGTACTTTGTACTTCATCACTGGAGTGCATGATCACTCTTCTGTTTTCGTATTCCGGGAGCATCTTCCCCCATTGTTCAATCTGAATCCATCTGCACCATTGTTATTTTAATGATATGGTGGGGACAATGGAAGAGGACAAACTCGTTTTTTTCCTCTCTGAATGGGGAAAGCAATAAATCCCCGGGGTATTTATGGCCCTATGAGCTAGTAGTAGTAGTACTCCTGGAGGGAGCATAGGTTCCTTTCTCCAGTGAGCATGTAAGAGGAAAAAATTGTTCCTTGAAGGGCGTGGGGAACAAAAGAACTCTTGAGGCAGTGAGCAAGTGAGCAGATGCGGATTATAAATCCCCTTAATTCTATTTTTATAGTGCTTTCATCTCCTCCGATCCTCCGATGATGATTACGGGAATTTAAAAGGGGAAAAAAGTAAAAGCGTGAGAGAGAATATCTATCTGGTTGGATCGAACTCCAAGTGAGTGGAAGTATGGTAACGTGGAGCATAAGTATTTCTGGAAGGAGAAAATTGATTAAATTACTGGTGACTTGCAATAGTTCTAGCATAGTTCATACATCACTCCACTACTCCTTCCAGCTACACAGGGCTATAATAAGGATGCCGTTGAGTTGGTACTGCTTCTGGTTCTGGCGGAGGAATTAAGCAAGTTTGAGTTGAGTTGTATGGAAGTCATTGGAAATGGCACCACTACTCATCTGTCGCAAACGCCACGCCACACCAAACCAAGCCACTCTTTCGGAACGGACTGGGGGAGTTGAAATAATATTTTAAACTGAGTAATTTTCCGAGTGTGACTTGACTTGAGAAACTTCTCGGAGCGGCTATGGCTATGGCTGGGCAAGGACATTAAGAGCGTTTAGGAGTCGTAAAAATAACATCATTTGGGCATTAAAATGGATTATTTATTAGCACCACGCCAAGCCACCAGTCACCAGCCACCACTCAAACTGAAAACTAAAAAAAACTTACCCAAGAACAGTAGAACCAAACCAATCCAATCCAGTCCAATTCAATCCAATCCAATCCACTTTAAAAATGGGATGGAGGACGGGGAAGTTGAAGAGTTACGACCTCCAAGAAGGCAATTCCCTTCCAAATAAATACCTAATCCGATTCCGACTAACATTTACTGTTGATGCATGGGGAAGTCAAGGAAAGTCAGGAAAGGAGATAATTTCATGCGAGACTTTACATAATCACCGAGAGAGAGAGAAGGGAACCTCCCCACATTAATTCTGCGCGTGCAGAAATGTCTCTGAAGAGAAAGTGGGCGAGCGAGCGAGTGAGTGAGTGGTGGATGGAGCCACTTCTTCATTTGAAATATGGGAAGAGTCAACACTTCCTGGAAGACAAAGGACCAGCTCCACTACTACAACGATCTATAGTGCTTTTGTCCCAGTATATAAATTCTTATCAGTGGGAATACAGCCATCCCACTCCCGAGTTACGGACGGGGTGGGTGGGTGAGAAGGTTAGTGGAGGGAGATAATTTATCCGTAATTTTCCCCCAGCCTTGCCTTCTCTTGTCTTAGTCCTTTGAAGCAGAAGGGGGAAAAATTCTATTTTGAGCTAGAGCACTCAGTAATTTTATCCAATTCAAGCAAGTTCCTCGGAAAAATTATAACCGTCAAGCCCAGATCCAGGTCGTGCTCTCTTATCCTCCTGTCATTAACACGGGAGTTTATTCCACACTTAAAAACTTTTTTATTGACGGGCTTCATCTGGGGAAAAAAGTTTGGAGGAGTATGAGAGATCATTCCAAAAGAAGCAAAGGAAGATGGGATGGGATGCAATGGATAGGGCTGAAGATTTAGGTAATTGACAATAAGTAATTGGATGGGTATGATGATGATGAAATGTGACGACTGTGACAGTAATTCTACCCGATCTGAGTAATTATCGAAGCTATAGGTGGGTTACTGCAGAGAACGGTATGCCGAATCAGCTATCGAGCTACAAGAGCACGAAATGATCTTAACTTTTTCCTGAGAAGTGGAAGGGAGGTGACTCGTCAAAATTTCGAAGGAAATAAAAAAGGATAAATGATCGAGGCCTGCGACTGAAAGGAGCTCACGTTTAGACTTGGACTTGAAAGGGCTGGACCAAATCAAGCCACACTTATATTCTGAAGAGTAGATGAATGGTTTGGCCCTAATTGAATTTTATCGGCGTAGTAATGGGCCTACTTTTGAACTTCGGATTGTCTATTGTGCAAAAAACGCAAATTCGCGGTAGGAAAAGTTGAACTGCTGACGTGAGATGCGGAATGGATGGATGGATTGCTATAGACTTCATAGCTGCCACCGCCAGTGACTCGACCTGACTAGCATCGCCCCGGGCGAAGGAGGTGGGCTCTAGGTTCTTTTGAGCTTGTCACTCACTCACTCACTCCCTCCCTCCCTCGCTCATTCTCTAAATCCACGAGTTTCGGAGTTTACAAAAGGACCCAGGACTGGGGGAAATGGCCCCGGTGTGATCATATTAAAAAGTTTGGACTCAATTGGCTAACTACCATAGTACTCCCTCAGAGTCCACTTCACCTCCTGGCATTACATATTTCCTTTTGTTTGGCTGAGGCTTGGCTTTGGCTTCCCCCACGACACGTGAAAATAAATGGGGCTTTTGCGGCTGGGAAGCTACTTAAACTTGCGGTTAGCCGTGCCGTGGTCATGTCGTAACTCGTGAAATGGAGGAAAAAATGCATTACATGATTTCCCCGTGTGACAACGACAACCGTTTTGCGAGCAATTGGTTCATGTTGCACACGGTAATTCCTGGTCTGGTGTCAATAAAATGTGATTTCACGGGAGGAAGGAGGACGTGTTCCCCGAATTCTTCGGCGGTTTAGGGACCCAAGTTGGCTGGCGGCTGGAAGGCATAATTTTTATGATGTTGTCCTACTCACTACTCACTCCATGCCAATTCCATTCCAATGCTCCAGAGTTGGAGGTGGAGGAAGTCGGAAGAAAACTTTTTTCCCTATGGTTCGTGTCAATCGCTCCTTTCCTCGTGGATGGAATGGTTATGTTATGTTTATGGGCGGAATGATTATGGGCATGAAGAAAAATATTGTGTTTGGCTCAGTTCAGTCCAACCCAGGGATAATGGTATTTACGACGACATGACATGATGCTCATGTTATATTTAGGTACTTGTACTTCTATATTGTGTTGTATTATACTATCCAATTCCTCGACTGGAAATCGAGTTTGATTTCCGGGAAAAGGCAAAAGGTTAAGGCAGGAGGAGGAGTGCCCCCACCCTAATGCATTGATTCCATGCTTACGTGATCCAACATCGAGATCCAAGATGAAGTGGGGATTTCCATCAAGATGGAGGAAACTCCCATCAAAGTAAGCAAACACCGGGGAAAAAAGGTCGAGTGGAGTGGAGTGGAATGGGCTCTGGCTCTGTTTGCTTTCCATAATGCCTCCGAATTTGAATATGTTTGATGGGGGATTTACAAAGCCTCTCGAAGAGCAATTTCATTTGGGAGGAGAGGAGAAAGGAGAAGGAATAGTAATTCTCCGGAATTTACCCTTTTCATCTCCTTAATTGATGATGGATCTAACAGCAGTCATCATCATATCATCATCAAACATGTCCTGGAATCTGGATCTGGAAGATGGGCTTTCTGCTATAGTTTTAAATTAAAGTGAATTAAAAGACTAGATACGTCAGCACTTAAAAATCTCCCTTGTTTAATTGATGTACCGATATAACTTCAGCCCGTAATTGGAATCATCGAGTTGGATACTTACTTAATTGAAGACGGAGTATTTAATTATCCATCCCGGAATCTTCATCCAATCATTCCACCCCACCGACTTTGATGCCACCAGAACCACCTACCACCTTACCGCTACTGCTACTGCTGAGTAATGAACTTATACAATGGAGATGGATGGATGGATCGAAAGCAATTATCAGATCCCCCTCCACGGGGCCTCCTTCTCTTTGAGCACGTGGAGCTCCTCCTGCCTCTTTAACAAGCAAAAATCTAATCACATTCCCCCCTTGGGACTGAAACACGGAAAAGTGAATGGAACCCCCTCCACGGGGCCTCCTTCTCTTTGAGCACGTGGAGCTCCTCCTGCCTCTTTAACAAGCAAAAATCTAATCACATTCCCCCCTTGGGACTGAAACACGAAAAAGTGAATGGAGTGGAGTGGAATAGAATGTTCTGATGTATGCAACAAACTTATGTACTTACTTACATAACAAGATACAAAGAAGATAAAAGGAAGTTACCACTTACTAAACTTACCTCACCATAAAAGAACTTCTTTTCGTTTTGGGCCCATTCAGCAGTTATTCTAATTTTGCTGGCGTAACGTAAACGTAACCTCCATTACAAAGGAGATAAAAGGAAGTTACCACTTACTAAACTTACCTCACCATAAAAGAACTTCTTTTCGTTTTGGGCCCATTCAGCAGTTATTCTAATTTTGCTGGCGTAACGTAAACGTATAACCTCCATTATGTTTGCATGCAAAACTTCGGGAGTATTATAACTCCACACCACAACTGAAAATATGAAGCTGTTTTGAACTGGAATGGACTGGGAGCGGGCATTTATTTGTTGACCGACCTGCACCAACCTAACCCGAGCCTTTGGCCTATGGTCTCTTCTCACCCACTCGTTGAGGATATCATGCTTCGGGAAGAGAGTGGAAATTGCCGAATTTTCAAAAAAAAGTTGTCGGGTCATGATATCACGATACACTATAATGTACAAGGTCCCCCTAAAAACAGTTACCTCAGTTCCCTGTAATGAGTTTACTTTATTCCGTTCCGAAGTTTAGGTGCGCAATAGAGCGAGTCTGCTCTCTGCTTATCACGTAACCAGATTCAGATTCATTGGCCGAACGGGAATGGTAATGTCGTGGACCTAACCGCACCGAGGAAAAAAACTTCATTAGACTGTGTTAGTTCTTGGTCCTCCAGAAAAGAACTTTTTAATGGAGTGTTCCCCCTTTAAAATGGCTTTCGGAGGAAATATGGGGAAAACATCGCATCGGCCAGAGATTTTTATTCTTATGCTCTTTGTTTTCCTGAATATATTAACAACAGTAGTGGAACGGTAAGCAGCTTAGAGTAATGAGCTTGCTCTATTCCAAGGCATTATTTTTGGAGGGAGAAAGAGGGAAAAGTATGCCATTTGGTGTGAGCTGGAATGCAATTTTGATAATGATGATGATGTTGATGGCTCGAGGATTTTCTGAGCACTACAGAAGGAAAATGTATTTCCTGTGGAGGTAAAACAAAACAGCTTAATTCTTCATCTTTTAAAGGAAGTGGAGCTGTGTTCTTGTTGTTGAGTTAAGGCCTGACATTTTGAAGCTGGAGCTGGTGGCTCTGAAACGATAAGAAGAGTAATGATGATGGCTGTAGGCTGGGCTGACTGAAAAGCCATCAGAAATGGCAAACAGTCCCCCACACCTGAGTAAATTGGGTGGCAGGTGAAAGCTTTCCTTATCACTTTAGTATAGTAGGCAGGTGGGGAACAGGAACAGAACAGTGCCTTGTGGTTTTTTACAAGGATTATCGTTATCATTACCCCATCTCGGATTAAGCCCCAGCACACATGTTCCAGAGCACTTCTGGGGGTATCCCAGAGGCAATTAGGGCTAACATTAATAGTAGTAGAGCACCATAGCAGCTTGTACTTATCCCCACACCGGGAGAAAATAGATTCGAATCGAATCAAATCGAGTGGGACGAAAGGAGCGGAACTCGAACTGGAAAAAGTGCACGACACTCGATCTGACTGATTCTGATTAAATATATTCTGGTGCGTGCTCAAGAGGAATATGTATCCCTATTCGAATGGAAATGTGGGCTGGAGGGCCCAATCCAATTCCAGCCAATCTTGATGCTCGATGCTCAGTTCAGGAGTCTTTCAGATTCAACTCGAATCAAGGACAAATTCTTTATTTGGTGGTTCCTTCAAAAAGAAAAAAAAGCTTTTTGTGGGAAGAAGATCTACGTGAATGGGAATGTTTACGATTTCACAAGCTTTCTCAAAACTTCCTTTTCGGTTTAGGAATACTGAAAGGGAAATGGTAATATGAGAACTCGCCACCAGGCGGTCCCATCATTTTCAGCGTAATTAAAGGTGTTTATGAAGAAGCGTTGCAAAAACTTTCCCTTTTTTTGTTTTTCAGCTTGTTTACTGCCAGAAAAGAAGTTTCTCTACAGAAGTATTCAGTTCGCCCTTACAGTTGGATCGGCTTTCCTTTCCCGATATTCAGTTTCGTTCCAAGAGTCCGGCTCATTAAAAATGATTGTTTTGAGCTGGTTTAGGGAAAATTTTCTCTAGCCTTTGAATAATTACTCCCGAATAATTATTTTTGTGCAGGTGCGAGTCCACCCAAGGTCTTATATTTTATGGTGGTGTTGTGTTATTAATTAGACACGCGTCAATAATGAATGCTGAGCTCAGGGCTGAGAAAATTTATGAGAAAGTTCCGTGTCCCGTCCTTTCTTTTTGATGATGGGGAGGGGGAGAGGAAAACAAAGCCAAATTAGATAGTCCTCTTGTTGTTTGCCTTTGTAATGAAGCGGGGCAGAAGCAAACATTTGCATTTTGCAGGGTAAGTAGTAAAATGTACTGTCCCTATATAGTCCCTAATGAATTAAGTTTTCTCCCCGGAATGTGAATTTGATGGTGAGTCCCTTCATGAAAGCTGTTTACGGCAGGGGGAATGCCAAAATGCCTCGTGGTTTATTCACACGCGTGGTAAGTATGGTATGGAAGGGGAATCAAAGACCTCATTAGAAAAACATCCGTTGAAGTTGAAGGTAAGTAAATGGCTTTCCCATTTACTCAACTCGTGCGGCCATTACCTGCATATTTTTCGGAGTTTGGGCATTTAATTGCTGAGAAAAAGGGGATACTTTCCCCTGGAATGAATAAATGAGCTTGTTGTCTTCTTCTGGAGAATGGATGGATGGATCGAGTTTTGAGTTGAGTTGATTGCTCGCTCGTTTATTCCCGAGGAATGGGGGAGTGTTTTTTCTCCTTCCACTCCAATTGCATCAAACTGCCGAGAGCTAGTTGTTCGACTTCAAATGGTTCTGTCTGGCTCGTCGGACATGAGGACTCCATTATTCATGGGGACTGCTTCTTCTCCTTATGGGAAAACCGTGTTCGCCCCAATTTACTCCGGTTCTTGGAAGATTGTGAAAAATTCGTTTGAAACGTGAACATTTGAAAATTTTATTGTTTATCGGGACTCTAATGGGGGGTAAACATGGAAAATATAGGGATATGGACGGCTGATTGATTGGGGAATGTGTCCAGAACTCAGGAAAATAAGTCCTGACAGGATGAGTCAAGCAAGTCGATCAAGTAGTCAAGAAGGAAAACTTAACTGTAGTCTCTGACGAGTCAACTTAAGAATCGTCTAATTTTTCCCTAAAGCCCAAGAGAACATTGGGCCCCTTGAGGAAGGGAACTAAAGTAATGCATTGTGTACATGCCCCCAAATCATCCATGGCATACACGATGGATTGGATCGAATCGAATTGGAGTGGAATGGATGGATTGAGCTGGATCTGGATCGAATTGAATTGAGCCGTCAGTGAAGCAAGCAAATTCCAGCCTGCTTTCACCCCAACTCCGTCGACAGCAAACACCACCCATGCATTTTTTAAACTTGAGGAGCAAATACAATTCCTCAGAAAGAAAAGCGAAAAAACAAAAGAAAAATAAATGGGAAGGAGGAACGTTAGCTAGTGGTGTTGGTGGTGTCCGACGCCGATAAAAGAAAGAAAGTTTTTCTCTGTGTTTCATGTCTACGTAGGTAGCCTAAAAGTTTTCGTCGTTGTTTCTGTTAGGTAAAGAGGTGGTGGTGGTAGGGGGAGGATGTTGATGATGATGAAGGAGTGAGTGAGACTCTGGAAAAAAGTAGTCTTATTACCTGAGGCAAAAGAAACTTTTGAGCCCTGCTCCAAACTCGAGCCATGGCAAAACCACAGAAAGAAGTAAATTCTCATCCGGTCTCATTTCACTCTTTTTGCTTTGTTCCCCAGTCCCAAACCGAACTCCTCCTTGAAATCTCAATCCCATTGTTCCCGACCCGAGTGGATCGAGTTGCTATGGTGAAGGTCTCCCGGAGTAAGTTTTAGTTTGAGTTGAGCTCATCAGGAGTCATGAATCGTGATCATGACATCATGAGCACGAGAACGATCTCCACTCCAATTTTTGCAAAGCAAAACTTTTTTCTGGACTTCCTCATAGATATAGGGGAAAACATGGCATGGCTGGGGGAGGGGGGAAATAGCATGCTTTTCCCTGTGATGTCATGTCACACTGCATCGCATCATGATCATGATACCCTGATTTCAGTCTATCTGGCTGACCCCGACATCCTCCCCGATTCCGGAGGTGTTGATGGATGGAGGCGGAGGCGTGCATTTATTTTTTTCTGGTTCTGGTTCGATACGAGTTCGAGACCTCATTTCCCTTCTCCAGCCAGTGAGCTGGGCAGCCAAGCAGCTTGGCACTAATAATAGGATTTAATCGCGAGTACTACTACAACACCAGCCAGAGCCTAACACCTTTTATTGCAGTGCTAAATGGATTTCTACGCACTGAACCGTGCCTCCGGTGCTCTGGTCTCCGAACTCGATTTTTTTTTCTGCAGATGGCCAAGCAAAAACAAGAAATCACGATCGAAGTACAAACAACGGAATTAGTAGTAGTCGTCGTCGTAGTAGTGCCATGTACTCACTTGTACTCGTAGCAGATTGCATGGTTCCCCCTCCCTCACTCCCCTGCATACTCATTTTCTTTCCTCTCCAGATTTTTGCCCACTAAATACTAATGCGCTTCATCAGACCAGACCAGAGCCGGAGCTGAGCTGATTGTGAGTCAATGAGATTTTTTGCGGAGAAAAGTATAAAAAAAGAAGACTGAGAGCAACACCACCACCACTACCACCGCCGAAAAAAGATTAACTTTTTTTCCCTCCTTATCTATCAGGCCGACTATTGTGTTGAACCGACTTAAGTATTTTCTTTGAGCGTGCTATAGTCCCCACTTATAAAAATGTATTGATTGGATGGATGGATGGATGGATCGTTCCATGAATGAGTGAGCGAGTGAGTTAGTTCCTTGCTAATAGGCTTGAGCCTGACTCGACAATACACCAACACCAAGCAGGGGAAAATACGCAAAGTTGGTGCCTACTAAAATAAGTACTAAATGCAGAATGCATATGCTTACTACTTTTTTCGTAGAAGATATTTTTAGCAGGTCATAGTCATAAAAACCATAAACCAACGTAACAATAAAGGGAATTATGCGAGCACCAAAGTAAGGAGGTATTACGGATTCCTTCTTTTTTTTGATGATGAAACGATGATGTATAATAAAAAGCAGATATTAGAGCAGACCGAAGGTAATTCGACACGCTAAAGGGCTTTCCTCCTCCGGTGAAATAAATATTGGGGGAAAATGGATAGCTGAATAGGTGGATGTGGATGATGTGAAAATGCTACTATTCTCCTATGCCCAAGCCCCAGCTCTAAGTCTATTAATGGAGGAGAACGTACTTACGCAGTAGTTCGATGATGACGATGACGAAGAAGACTACTACTATACTGGAGGACATATAGTGCTTTTTAGTTGCAAATCGATACTGCTTAATAAACCATTAGGGAAAAAAATTGGGCCGTGGGTGAGTGAGTGAGTGCCTGTGTGTGTGCAGCTCCAGGCTGAGCAGATGGCTGGAGAAGGAAATACTCTTTTAGGGACCAAGCCAAACCAAAAGCCTTTTTTTGTTGCTTTCCTTGTCAAAAAAAATAACAATTTCGGAGGAGCAAGATATATAGTACTCCAGTTCCAGCTCAAGCTTACAGCTCACGATTCATGACTTTTTCGTAGGTTCAGCTGGGGAAAATGAATATGGATGAATGGGAGCACGGGAGATAAGTAGTGCACATGTTCCCTTCCATCTCGATCATGTCGTGGGGGGAAATGAAGGATAATGATGGAAATTCCACGAATTTCCCTGATAATTTTCCAACCCATTTCATTCCCGATTCTCACATTTGCAATTTGCCACAAAATAATCCATCACCATCATTATCATGAGTGGAGTGTAGTAATCCTCCGTCGGTGGAAGTTGTCATCGGATTATCGCGAATTGGGGGAAAATAATTGACTTTTTGGGAGAGAAGTCGCAGGAAGGGATGAACACCTGGCCGCGCGCGTGCCAAAGTGGCGCGGGCTTGATGTGAAGTGGTGTATTGTATCGTGCTGGATTAGTTGGATGGGTGGATGGATGGTTTGATCCTTTTTCCCCATTCCTCTTTTCCTCGTAAATCCACTCGGGGAAAACTTTCCAGGAAAAGTGGCGGACTGAGGGAGTGGGTGAAGTGAGATGTGATATGGAGTGAGGGACTGACTCTCGCTGTCTTCGTCTTGGTTCAGTTCGGCTTGATGGAGCGTGTAATCCCGAGACATGATATGATGTGATGTGATGTGATGGGAAGCAAGTAAATATTTTTTTGTGGGTGAAGCAGAAAAACCCGAGCGAGCATGGATCCGTCCCATCCCGACTCCGAAAAGAAGCTTTATGACTTTCCCCGTCTTATTCTTTGATACATAATCAATTTATGAGGTCTCCGAATAAATACTTAGGAGCAGCTAGCAGCTCGTTCCTCCTCCTCTCCTGAAGATAATTATTGATATTGATCAGCCTCTCAGAAAAATATGAAGGTCTTCATGCAATACTTCCCCAGCCTTCATGAGTAAACTAATGGATGGAAGGAAAGTATTTCGCTAGCTCCTCTTCCAGTTCCAGCTCCAGCTTTTTCCAGAAAGGGTACTCATGCTCATGCTCATGAAGGGAGTTAAAATGACATGGAATGATATTACATTTTATGTAGTGCCCCTTCAATACTTCCAGGTCTGAAGACTGGGTCTTTGGGAAGGGAGGGAAAAAATGTAATAAAAAATGTTATTGAATGACAATCCCGCAACATTTTCTTTCAGGAGCTATCTTTAAGCTCCGGAAAAGGCCCAGCGGCATTTGGTACTACGGAATGAAAATGTCTTCGGATCAGAGAGGATGTCTTCACTAGGAGAGTTTTTATAGGGCGGGTTGTGGTGTCACCTCCGAGGCATAAAAATGATTTGATGTTATTCCTCCTCGCGAAAAATATACTTGTCGGGATGAAGAAATCGCGAAAAGGAAAAACATACGGGAGGAGGAAGAGGGGGATCCTATCCAGTCCAGTTCAATCCAATCCATTCCAGAGTTCCAGAGGAGAGCGGATCCAGAAGAAGCCTTTGAAGATTGGGGCGATGAAGATGATGTGAAAAAGATGCGGAATCGTCAAGAAGATCCCCGCTTTTAAAAAAATGGAGTGAGTGAGTATTCCTCGAACCCCGGAGCTCAATCCATCCTCCAGCCAGCTCGAGCTCGAGTCAGATCCGGCTTTTGTGAGGAAATAATAATGTGTGATATCTTCACTTCTGCTACATCTCCTCCATGACGTGGATGACAATGGGGAACAAGCTCGAGCTCGTAAAAAATCCTGATAAAAAAATGTGTGAGTTTGTAGTAGGATGTAAGGATGCGGTCAATGTGTCATGTACCAACCAACCAGTTCTCTCAAGTACAATGCCCACTAGAAGATACATCGTCCTCCTTTCGCTCCAGGAAATCTTATAGTCCCTCCGGTTCTGGTTCTGACGATGGTTCGAACTGGAGAAAAGATATTATTCCCGAATCCTCATCCTTCAGAAAAAAAGGGAAGAAGTGAAGATGTTAAAGAAGAACATGACTAAATATTGTTACTCTGTCTCCACGAAGGAAGCTCCTTGTATCCCTCCTCCTCCAGGCACAATTTTCTATATTGGATGAGGGGCTCACGAAGTAAGTCACATTGGAGGGATGGATGGATTGGTGGTGTCTGCTCGGGAATTTCATGAGCAAGGGGACTAACTGGAAAAAGTCATCGTCCATAAGGATGATCATCATGATTCTCATGTTGGGAAATATATTTGAAGGCATTCATCGTTGTAGTGCTCCACTGGATTAAGGGAGTGGACGTGGAAGGCTTAAAGGCTTCCAGGTGGAAATTTCACGTCAAACATCCGCTCTTCTCCCTGTCCAGCTCGTAGAGTCCAGACTCCAGAATCGAGCTCACTCCAGGAGCCAGTCGATTCCAGCCAAGCCAGGTCCAACTCCAGGTTGTTTGTTCTCCATCTCTTTCGAGTGGTATCGCTTTACACGGAAAAGTGTAATTTGAATTGAGGGAGAAAAGATGATGGTGATGGTGATGATGAAATATGGATGGGCCGGGGATTTCTGGAAAAGGTCAAATAGAAAACATAATACCCAATTCAATTCCACTGAACTCGACTCACTGGATAAAAATAAAGTTGAGTTGATCTTGATGTTGATGCGAGTCGAATTTCGAGTGATGCAATGCAATTTAATGCCTCGGCTTCAAAAAAATATGACAGGCATTAGCGGAGTGATCCTGGTCGGGCATTCATAAATATAAACATTTTGACTGGCTTCTAGCCGGTCGGCCGGAAGGGAAAAGACATTGAGCGTCGTGTCGTGAGATGAGTGAGCGAGTGAAGTTTCATATTTCGTATTCATATTTTATTTATGGAATGTAACAAAGTCCGACTGAATCCCCCAGCGCAGCGGTGGGATTGGGATTTGATGTGATGTGAGGTGTGGGGAGGCGATCGAGGTGATTCTGATGTCTTGACGTGTGTGGGATGATTCATGTGATGAGGTCCCTCGATCCCGATCCCGTATTTATTAATGGGGATCATGATTAAAGTCAGTCGTAAAGTTCAGCAATGGGAATGGATGAATGAATGAATGACTGCTTGGAATAAGTTTGGGATGAGGTAAATATGTACTTACTTCTACCTGTACCTATGTAGGAGTCATTTCGCGATTTCTATTTTCCTCTCCATCGGACTGGAAGCGAGATGAGCAGGAGCAGATGGGAAAAAAAAGAACTTGACTTGACTTGACTCAACTCAACTCTGGACCGACTTTTTTCCTCTGGATGGATGGATCAATGCTCTGGTGGACTGGACTGGATTGGATGGGTGGAGGTGTATACAAATAAACGGAGAAAAAAACGTAATAAAGTTTGAGAAAGATGTTACACGAATGTTACACCGGGGCAAGGGTCTTTATTGGGGAGATTTTTTTTCGAGGAGTGAGCAAATAAGCAAGTAGGCTCCGGCCAGAAAAAATCATCTCGCCACTCGCACTCCAAGCAGTGGTGTTGGTGGGGCAATGAATACAAACGAAAATTGCTAATCTCTTGCCCTTTTCCCGGGAAGCTGGAAAGAAGTCGAGTGGAGTGGAGTGGAGGTGAGCACATATCCTCCGGATTATTAGGGCGACTCCTGGTGTGATCATTGAAGGTACTTGATAATGTTGGATGTGCTGGAACAGAACATAATGAGCGAGTGAAGGGAATGATCAATTGGAAAAAAAGAAGGTATCTGAAATCTGGATCTGGAACACACTTTTTTTGCAATTCATCCATATTCACAAAGCGCCAGAGAAAAGGCAGAGGAAAGTGGGAATAGACGAATGCCCTTTTTGGATTTCTCCTTGCGAATTTTTTCTTCCTGAGTAATAAACCCGAGAATTCCATAGCTTGCCATTTGCCATTGAATCCAGGAACTTGAATCCAGATTCCGGATTTTTTTCCTGGTGGAGCCAATCAATGCAAACATAATAAGTCGCTTTGAATTTGAGCTCGAACCCCAGCTCTGAATTTTGGGTTTTGGCTTTGGCTTGTGTTCATCGATGAACTGCTTCAGAAATGAATTCCGAGAGCTCGAGCTTTCAGCACTTGAGTTGATCAAGACCAGCTGTCGGATCGGGAAGTTGAGGAAGTGGATGAAAGGAAAAGCATCGGGCGTTTCATATTTTCAGGGAAATGCTAAAATAGGCCAAGAGTAAAGAATAAAAGTTTGAGCTAATATGTTAAGCAGGCGATGGCGATGACTTTTTTTCAGTCGCTCTACCAAAAAATAAAATAAAATAATGTCCGCTCACTGACTGAGTTGAGTTGGATGAGCTGAAGCTGGCTCGAACCAAGCCAAGCTTATTTATTGGCTCATGGCTCAATCATCTGTCGTCATGTGGGGCGCATCAGTGTAGCAGATTTATGGCTCTTTAAAAAAAAGTTTTATTTTTAGCTAGAGAGCTCTCCCCCGCCTCGCTGGATGATGGTGATATGACATGATATACATTATGGAGCATTAATTTGGCTACTCGCTACTCGCTTGCATAACTCCACTCAAATGAGATTGCCGATGCGTGGCATTTTTGGGGAAAAAAATTTGTTTGCAAAGTAAGTAGGTTCGATCCGCTTTCCGCGAGTTTTGAAGGGAAATCTTTCTGAGTTGAAGGGAAATTGATTAGTGTAAATAAACTAATTAGGCGTCCACTAGAAAAGAGCCGAGAGGGGAAGGCGAAAGAATTTTTCGGGATTCGGAGCTCACAATCCCCCCAATTCTCGATCCTTTATCCTTTCGCAACTTTCAAGGGGAGATTGTTACATACAAACTCGCGAAGTTTTTTTTATCGGGAAAAAGGAAAATGAAATTAAAGTGTGAATAGTGAATGAACACTTAGGTTAGGTGACACAACTTTTCTCCCTAGTCTGTGAGGCGTGACGCCCTAAAGCGTGGAATGGAACTGGAATGGAATGGAATGATATTGGATGGCGTGGACGCTCTGAGAGTCGGGGAGTTTTGCGAGGCCCCCGATATTTCGTTTCCGGCAATTAAACATTAATGAACTGAGAGAAAGTGTCTCATCTCCCCGAGCACGAGATACAGATACAATATCGGACGTGCCAGTGCTGGGGGAAAATGGGGAATGGAGGAGCCGGGGAGTATAGGAAAAAATAGCTAGTGTAGTGTGGGTTAAATTATGTAGGGAACCTGCTATCAGGAGACTCGCAGGCGGACTGGAAGCACAAATAGAATGATGCTAGAGGAAGGAAGGAGTATTCAATTTTTCCCTACATTTCTACCTATAATTTTGGGGAATGACGGTGTAATCCGATTCCCCAGGAGGGGCATATTTCATGCATTATGACGAGCTTAGAAGGTTAGCCTCACCTCACTCACCAGCTCCTTCTAAGTATTCGGGGATTCGTCATTAGGCACGAGTATCTGTGAGGAGAATGGGGAGAGTTGGTTGGTGCGGTCTTCGTAAGGAAATCGCAAGGAAGAAGGATTGGTAAAGCTTTGACTTTGTTCAGTTAGGTTTGGTCGGTCG
>JAHZNH010000132.1:0-10044 GCA_027744355.1 Tyrannoseira gladiata
GACTAACTTCCCGTGTCTAATGGCTCGCTCCCTCCCGCACACTTCATTATCATAATCTTTACGCTTAAAGTATTCCGGTTTTGCCGTGTCATTTCGGTGGCAACCATTCAGATTGAAATCGTGGAAATCCGTTGGAAATGTTTGTTTTTCTCCGAGAGACTCATGGGCTCTCGCCGTAGTAATGACTACACAACCCTTGGCTTTACAACCCCAATATCTTCGATACATTTTCCCGTGAAACCTGAAATGACTCTTTTTCTACGCATGAAAGTTTACCATATTAAGCCTTGAAAGCGGTTATAAGTAGATCGCAGCCCAACGCTACTCTTTGTATTTCTAATACAATTCGACGTTCTTCTAATTCCCACTCTGGCTGAGATCTTATAAAAAATTGAAATTAGCCAGAAGAAACTAACGACCATTTCCCCTAAGCCTTTGTGACAATCTCGAGACGGAATCATTATAACCACCTCATAATAGCGTAATGCTGGTGATAATCATCAGTACTTTCGACTGGCTATTTTATTATTGTATTTTATGGACTCCTCGCTCACATCCCTTCTCACGTTTCTCCTCCTATAAATCATAAATACGATGCTTTTCATTTATCCATGTGTACTTTTATATTCTTTTCCCCCAAGAATAAATACTGAATTACCTAAGTATTACTTTCGCAGTGAAATTGTGTCATGAAGTGGAAACCCGCTATGAAGACTGGAGACTTGGAAGCGTATTGAGAATGTCTTACTCTAAAATGGTCGATTTTTTAAGCCTAAGTCTAAGCGCATGAAATGGAGTAGACTGCTGCATCCACCTCACCTTTTCACCTTACTCCACCACCACCACCAAAAATACATTTTTTCCAGACATGCAACAGGAAAGGTTACTATTCAAATCACGTCAGCAATCAGTAGTATCGCTCCCCTTCCCGCATTTTTTCTCAATATGCAAATCCTTTCCGAGCACCGCAACAGAACTCAGCTCGTTTCAGGAGAACGGGAGTGCATTACATGTGCCAGTGATGAAAACCTACATTTAAATTCTCATCTAGATTAGGGCGAGCTCAAAAAGCTGGGATTTTTATTTTCGGGGGTGAGTGCAAAGCCAGTAAAGACAAGAATCTTTGGAGCAAAAAGCAACTAATAATTACCACACAAATTCGAAATGTTCACCTCCGTCCCATAAGCTGCTCCACTATGCTGAAATATAAAGTTCAGTCTATGGGTAATCCGATACCTATCTCTTTCGCTATACATTTCTTTGCTGTGTGAACCCGTTTGATTTCCTTTCTCCGGGAAAAAAATAAATAAGAAAGTTCGTGGAAGCACTTGTACATTTTTTGTAGTGGTTTGGTTTGGCGTGGCTTGGCTTCGTTGGAAAAGTCAGAAGTCAAAGCGGAGCGTGTGCAAGCCTATACTTGGACACTTTCTCCCGATTTTTGTGCATTTTTAACGTGCCACTTTCCACCAGATTCATACTGCACCGGGGAAAAACTCCCGTCATAATGCAATAAGTATTTTGCCATAAAGCTCATTAGGTCATCTGCCATAAAGATAACCATGTGCTTACAAATTATGAGTCATAATTTAAGTACTCTTCTATTTGTTTGCTTTTCATTAACCCACAAACTCCGAGTGGGTCGGTCCATTTCCTCTCAGAATGAATGTGTTGATCTATGATTCCCATATGGTAAGTATTACAACTCGTTCCTTGTCGAACTCGATTTCATTTTTATATTAAACGAGCGCGCTTCAAACTTCGTTTTAACGTGAATTGGGAGAAGTATTTCAATTTAGGTAGCGATCTCCGATTTCGACGAAACCATTCATATCCACAACGTTCCATTGTTTTTAAAATATGGGAGATTGACTCCAGCCACTCCATAATAATAATAATTTCCATGTCAACCTCGCCTAATCCACAGTCCCCAGCGCTGATGGTAGCGCATTAGGCTATTATGCATTCATTCATGAGAAAGTAAAAACACAACCCCAGCGTTTTGACTAAATGACTAAATTCCAACCAAAACTCCAAAACATTTTCGGATCATTAGGCTGGCTGAGCTAAATACGCTTCCACTTTCATTGATTTGTTTTTCCTCCTAATGCGTCTATAAACCCCCAGAGTGTAATTTGAGCACGCATAATTTTGGAATTAATTCACACCAAGCAAGCCCATGCCATCATCATCGTCATCGTGTCAAATGATACGAAAACGAGAATGAAATGAAGTTACACCACTTTATTATTTTCCCCAGCCAGGCGTAAGTATGCATCGTATTACTCGGCCCTACTTCCGGATTCCCACTCTTTCCCCACATTTTTACGACGTGGGTAAACAACAAAAAGCGCCATTATAATTCCAAATCACACATCGAATTTCCCCTCCTTCATAAATACGAGGAGTACGGTAGGGTTTTTGCTCGTTTCGCCCTTCCCCATATTTACAATGAGACTTGCCTGGCTGCGATAGAAAATTCGTCATTTTATCGCAATAGCATTGCACAAACATAAATATATTTTCAATGCAAGCCGAAGCTAAGCACGCATTCAAAAATTTTCTTTTTCTGGTGGAGAGCCCAGAACCAGTCCAGAACTCAGTGGTGAAGTTGATGACGATAAGTATATGACACATTAACCATGCATGAATGCCGCCTTTCACGGAGTTTTTCCTCTTGTTTCGCCAGTGATATAAGTACGTTTTAGTTCGTATTGCGTTGCCTCTCTTCTTCTTGTTTCTTGATTACTCTGACAAAATTTGGGAATTCGTTGTGCCATACAAATAAGAAAATTCCTGTTGGAAGAACTTCTGGTTCTACCGGGGGAAAGTGAAAATTTCCCTGGGTAAATAAATATCTAGAAGGCTACAGAACAAGGCAACTCATCATGCGAGCGAGGGTGACGGCTCCAGTGAGGTGTCATGCATGTGCCCTGGCCCTGTACATTATTCATGGAGTACAACGTTATTCCCTAACGTTCTAAAACAAGTGTATTAAAATAGTAGGACTTTGATTACCACTATACTCCTATTGTTCTTCTCAAGCTACTTTACTCAAGGAGGTGAAGAAACTAATCTAACTCGAACTCCAACTTGGCCACTTATACTTACATAAGTACTTGGAAACTCGTTTAGAGTGGTGGAGGAATAAAAGCAGTGCCGCGTGGTGTAGTGTGGTGTGGTGTGGCGTGGCGGTGGCACTCCGGTCAGAGAGGAAAATTGGTGGCCTGTTTTGAATAATTTTTTATAGGACAAACTAAGTAAGTAAGAGGCTTTGAGTGAGTGAGTGAGTGAATGAGTATGTAAAAAAATCAACATGATTTAGAACTTGATTGTGCACCAGGTAGGTATTGCTCAGGAGTATATAATAACGAGTCCGTATAATATCCCCATCAACGGGGAAAGTTTCGACTTAAAAAGAGATAAAGAAATAGAATTTTCTTTACAGTGCTCACTGGAGCGGTATGCACAGGTTCCAAAAATAAATAATAATATGCATATTGGCACCACACGATACCAGTAACGGTGGTGGTAGTAACCCTACCACATAAATGCATGCATTGTTATGTATATGCAGGGGAAAGGTTTTTGTTTCTTAAAAGTTTATGCCATGCAATGACAGAACGTTATCGTTTCTCCTTTGTTTTGAGTTCTGAACTGAACTGACTGACTGCCTAGGTGAGTGTTTTGAATGGAGGTGAGTTTTTTTTTGCTTCACCTCACCTTACCTCAATACTTATGCATAGGGAAGGAGGGGGAGAAAAAATATAATGATTGAGTGATGGAGAAATAAGCGAGCGAATAAAAAAATATTTTTGTGTCTCGCTGACTAAAAAGAAAATTGACTTTTTTTTGGGAAGCAGTCGACAAAAATTGAAAAAGGGGGAGAGAATCATATCATGTAACTCCCATTAGAGCGTAATAGGGACACGAAGGACAAAGTTTCTCTTGCAGTGGCTCTACCTCTGCTAAAACAATACATTTTGCATGAGTGAGTGAATGAGAGTGTGTATGATGCGGAGTGACTGGAGCATGCAGAATAAAGTCAGCGTCATCCGTCAACATTGTTATTTTTATTTTTTTTTTTCAGAGAAATCGAGAGTGAGTGAGCGAGTGGCGACCATATAGTATCACCTCATATTTTACATGTGCTCCAGTCTCACCACAAAGCAACGAGGGGACGGAGACGGAGAATTTTTGTCTGGAGACATGAAAGCTGGAATGTGTTGCATTTTTCATGTGCTTTTTTTTGTTGATCTCCCAAGTAAAGTATAGGAGTATAAGTATAGAACCAGAGCACAATAACCGTAAATACTCACCTGCGGAACAGCATCATGCAATAAGGAGTAAAATACTTAATAATAATACATAGGTATTATTACTTACTTGCGGGAAAATAAATACCCAGACAGGTACGTACTTATTGTTAGTTGTGCTGAAAAATAATGCCCGAGGAATTGAGAGTTGTTCCTGTGGTGGTGGTAGTTGGTGCACAATGGTGAGGAAAAACGATTGTTTCTTGGCGTTGGCATCAGAACAAAGGAAAACTAACAAGAAGGTAGTGTATTGCATACGCCAGAACTGAGGACTTACCTGAACTGAAAAGAGCAAGTGGGTATGAAATTTGACTACAAAAATTATTTTTGAACGCATGCTACTACTACTGTGCAAATACTCCTGCCCCCATATTAGATTTTGCTGGTTTTGTAGGGTGCTTGAAAATTTCCACTGGGGAGATTAGTACATTCAACCTGGGACTGGGACATTCCTCCAGTTTAAAAATATGGTACTTGTGCACGAAAAAACATTTTGAGTGAAAGTGACCACTTAAATGCTCCTACATCGCACCGTTGTAGGGTGATGCGATAATAAATTGTGGCAGCAGCAGCCATGTATATTTATTCACCATGGGGGAAAATGTCGAAACTACTGGTGGAGGGATCACCGTCGTCAGCGGTCGATTTCGTTAGCGAGTTGAACACGACACGGACGGGGGTGTTACACGAATGTGGTATTTAATCATTTTCCCTCTATTTTTTATGCCTTTCCCAAGAAAAAACTCATGCAAAACAAGCATGCATCTATGTACTATGAGTGGACTACTGTGTGTAGTATAATGCAAGTGAAAAAAATGAAATGGAAATAGAAGTGCGCTTTCATTATTTCTCGGAATGAGCAAACAGCCATTGAAATAAAACGTCAAGTCATAATAGGAACTTTGATGTGATATGGATTACTTAGTTTTCACGGAGGGACAAATTCGCGTATAATACTTCACCACGAGTCAAGCCAAGTAGAGTGAAGTGAAGTGTTTTTTTCCTCTGAGGAGGATGACTGGGACTGGAGTCGGTTCTGTTTTTGAGAAAAAATATTTTGTACTCGGAGTATGGTATGAATAATGTGTTTTTACGTGTGCACCTATTTTAACAGGAACGAATTTATTTATTTATTTATTTATTTCATCAAACCCGTTTCATAACGAAACCTCTTATGTTTGACATTATTTTCGTCATATTCCTATACAAAAGTAATCAAATTATTCTGCTTTTGGTCTTCTCACATAATACGATTATTAATGAAAGTAATCACGTCTTCTTCAGAAAAAACAAACCAAGTGCTCAAGTATAAAAGTTTCGTAATCGCTTAATTACAATGCATAAAAGAAAAGAAAATTAGTGATAAAAATTTTTTTTTTACCCTCTTGTTATATTCACTAGTCAATCTCAATACACTACATCACCATTTCATTCAGAATCTTTTGTCTCACAAATTTTTTGAAAGATTTAACCGAAATTAAGTCAGTCAATTCGTCAAGTATTGAATTGTACATTGGTAGGGATGAGTCGAGAAGTCTACCATAGTATTTCGTATTTTGTCTACCCATGATTCTCAACTTATTTCTTCCTCTTGTGTTGTGTGCATGCATGTCAGCGTTGGTTTTAAAATAACTTTTGAAGTAAGGAATGTCGTCAAATACATGAAGCCTATAAATAAAACTGAGTCTATTTAAGGTAAAATTTTCTTTTGGTAGTATCCATCCTAAAACCGTCCTCATTTCCTGTAATACAGTTTCTCTTTTCCTCTTTCCAAGCAAAAACCGAGCTGATCTACGCATACATTTTTCTATAATCTTTAAGTTGCAGATTGATGCACCGCCCCAGAGCATAATCATATAATTAATGATTGGCAGTGTGCATGTATTAAATATTTGGATAAATGGTTCTGGTAGTAGTAAGGATTTCAGCGGATAAAGCGATCTAGCCATTAAATGATAGGCTTTTGATATTTTATTTATATGAGGCAACCAAGTAAGTTGCGAATCCATAACTAATCCCAAACTTTTTAATGTTTCTGAGCTTTTAATAAATTAGTCCACCGACATTTATTTCTATTTGCCCAATTCTCCCGACATTTTTTGAATTTCCAAGCAGAATGATTTGAGTTTTTTCTACGTTCAGTTTCATGCCGTTTTCATGCATCCATGAGATTACATTTCCAAGATCATCTTCGACTTTTTGAATAAGTGAGTTGAGTCTGGCTGGATGATCACAAAAAAGTAGTTGAGTGTCGTCCGCGAGTTCAGTTTCATGCCATTTTCATGCATCCATGAGATTACATTTCCAAGATCATCTTCGACTTTTTGAATAAGTGAGTTGAGTCTGGCTGGATGATCACAAAATAGTAGTTGAGTGTCGTCGATTTAGACGTCGTCGTCGTCGAAAATAGATTTATTATCTATTACGATCCTTTGATTACCTTCAACATCAAAGTTTGTATTAACTAATAATGCTGCTTACAGTTAGATTCATTGGAATTAGATTTGAGTAATTAGGACTTTTCAATAAGACCATTTTACTTAATACGAAGAAAAATATATGTAACTGATAGACGCATGCAATAAGGAATATTTATATGTTCGACTGTATAAGGAATAGAATGTACATTTGTTAAGTAGCTATCAATCAAATCTACGTATAAAAATTAGGATGTTGCAGATGTAGGATCAGGAGGATCCGCTCCGCCCTCTTCAGCTTCACTATCACTCTCGAAGCGGATATGAGTCGATTTTGTGGCTGCTTTCATTAAACGGTCTTTCCCTCGAATATTTTTCCTTGGTTGTTCTTTCAACTTCTGCTTCAACATGGCTTGGACTCTATGCTTGTATTCAAGTACTTCCTTATCTGAAATTAAACAAGAAACGATTCGTATTAGCCTAGAAATTTTCTTTGAATTATTGGGCTTTAAAATAGTATTATGTATACTTACCTGAATAAAACCTGGCAGAACCAAAGTACTCTACCGATTTCTTCAGCAAATTCTCAGCCCTCGCGTCAAAGCTCACATCACTATTGATTCTAACGAACACACTAGTTTCGTTAGGAGAACAATCGACGAATTTTATAAATCCACTAATAGCAGCTTCGTCCTCATCTTGTTCAGCAAGTTCCACCATTATTTTATGCCTCAATGACTCGACGCACTGGCAGGGCTCCTGCATCTTGATTTCTAAAACTCGGTCAACCTGATGATGATGATGATGTGATGTCGATGGAACAGCGCTGGCACCGTCACCTGCTCCAGTTTGATCAAATTCGTGTTGATGATATCGGTGATGTATTGGTTTGGAGGGAGGCTGATAAAAGTTTTTAAAATGTTGTTCTCTAACTTGCTCTCGTTTTAAATGTTGCTTCAACTTTGCCATATTGTTCCGCTGCAGATTCAGGTACCTGTTCCTTAGCTGGCGCCATGTTCGCTTTGGGAGGACTTTCAACATGATCGATTCACTTTCCCTTCGATGAGGAAGTACCGACCTCTTCCTGCAAGTTATCTGAATTCTTTGTGGATGCAGATTCTGTGGTTGTCACTTTCTCGTCTTCATCGGCGGAGTCTTCGGATTCCGATTCAACTTTCTCCTTCTTCACTGCTGGTTCCTCATCAAGAGTTTCGTCTGCTTTTCTCTTCTGTTTCTTAAAATCTCCTTTCTTCCCCGGCGAACTGACTTTCTCAGCCTCCTGTTCTTCTTTGAAACTTTGTATACTTCGAAGCTCAGCAGGATCCATATCATTAGGTAGACAAGCGCCTTCCTCCCCGTATACTTCCAAACATCTTCTTGCGGAATCTACATCATCAAACTCCACAAAAGCGAATCCTTTATGATGACCTCTCTTACTCTTCGGCACGGAGATGTACGCCACTGCTCCAAACGTTTGAAATATCCTCTCCAGCCATTCATGATCCGCATCCCTGGGGATATTTTCCACGTAAATAGTGCACTCCTCCACAGCATCATCTGACTTCACTTTGCTTGCATCAAACGGAATCTTTCTCCTTGCTTTTGTTGAATCAGCAGACAGTTCCAATTTCTCAGAACGAACTAGAGCCTTCTGAATATGAGTTATGTTTTGTGTTAGTCTTTGCAACTTGGTGAATTCCAGGAACACACTGAGATCAACAAATCCATCTGACTTCGCATTCGCCTCCTCGATCACCTTCTTCATGTGAGGGTTTTTCGTGATGTTGGCGTCACTAAAGTAGAATTCCATTTGTTTACAGATGTCTCCATACAGTTTCCGCTTACGGGGCCGGTCCCTCCCATGCTTTCTTTTTTCATCGCCTTCGCCCTCCTCATCCTGGTGGTGCTGGTGATGATGATAAGTGTCTCCAGTGTTTCCCGAACCCTCCATCATTGACGTGGGCTCAGCGGCGTCATCGTCCTCATGGTATATGTTATCATGATGATGATGACCGTTCCCGTTCTGCGGTTGAACTGTAGCAGCCCCTGACAAAAAAAGATAATACATCAGCATTAATATCTCAATAGAAATCAATACAACAAATACTGTTAACTTTAAAACGTGTCTTACCTCCTCCGTTTGTTGTTGAATCAGGGGATGGCATTTTATGTTTTCTTGCCTTTCTAACCTGATGTACAATTCTGTAAGATTCAAAATTGCCAAAAATTTAAAGTTCTTCAAGAAACTTCCTTTCCTCAAGACAATCAAAACAAGACTTCTTATGTGAACTGGACGAAATATACAAACTCCCGATTCCCACCTTCTCTAACAGGGCAAACTGAGATTTGATATGTACACTAACCATGTAAGTAAATCCTACTATCAAATTAGTTATGGGAAAGCAGAAGTCTTGAGTCGCCCCGGATTCTTACATCTTCATAAAACTTGACAGCTTCTTATTACAGATTCATAATCATTCATTATGCAGAAAAATGAAAAGGATGAAAGGGAAATCAAAGGTCAACTGGCCAGATCAAAGGTGACATTTTAATAAAAACAAGTAATGAATTCAATTATTTTTGCAGAGTTGAGAGTTGATATCTCATCCTGAAATAGATAAGGGGATCATCCCATGCGATATTTTGAGATTGCGCCAAAGAGATTGCAAATCTGAACAAAGGAATGAAGTGAGTCGCGATGACGGGGAATCCCCTCCAAGCTTTTTGCTAGAGATGATGATGACACGTTCTTCTACTAACCCTTCAGTGTTGTCATCATGGGCTCTATACCACGAAATAGTATAAAAGCAAATGTAGTGTATATTTAGGAAGAAGAAAAATCTTAACTGCTACTCGCTACTCCTCAAAGGATTGCATAAGAATGCATGAAGAAGGGGCATATTTGGCAAGAAGAATATATCTGTAATTTTTCATATGTATGGCTCATGTCTGAACTGAACTTGCTGGGCTGCCAGATCAGATCCGTGGGCTATGTCTGTTCTAACTACACACTCTTTATAGTCTTTATTGTCATAAGGAATGATGGTGGAATGGAATTTTATGCCGCAATTCCAATACCAACTCACTCACTCGTCACTGCTAAATGAACTTATACCAACCCTCCACGAAGCAAACTAAATGCATACATTTTTTGCCAATATGTAATGCAATGCAATTCAATGTTCGAATTGATCTACCCAACTCTACTCAGCAATACCTTAAGTTAATAGATATCTCTTACAATTTTGCAAGCAATGGGAATGCATATACATTTGTACACTAACTTATTTATAGCGGAATAATATAGATTCCTC
>JAHZNH010000133.1:0-12036 GCA_027744355.1 Tyrannoseira gladiata
TATCCATAACTACCCTCATTTACGCCATCGTGGGTTTGAAGAATGGCGGAGCGATTTTCTGATTACGAACTACTACCCACGAAAAACGAGATCTGGATTCTTTCTGGAACCTCCCTTTTTTAATCATCTTACACAACCCCGTGAATACTTACCTGTGCAAAATAATAATAATAATAATATAACACCACCACATCAGTACATTCGAGTCGCAGCAGAGTTTTCTCCTCGCGCTCTCGATTCCAATTGTAAAACTTGGAGAGAGTGAAAAAAAACTTTTTTTCGCTATTCAACATCTATCCCTCTTGTCACGAATGATAATGGTATGCTCGAGGAACTCATCAAATTAAGAGTCACGTGGAAATCAAAATCTAGTACTTTCACTAACGAGTTCTCCACAATCTTTAAGTCCCTCGAAATGGATTGTAGTATGCCGGATGAATAATACAGAAAGTGCGCAATAGGAAATGATAACCTTGACGTCTATAAAAAGACTGTCGTCTCTCCATGGGTACGGATGACAAAAAGGAGAGTGGCAGGTTCGACTATGAACATCTGAAAGTTTTGGCAGGGAATTGTATCGGGGCAAAGTGGAATTGGATCGGATCGGATCAGGGAATTCCGATCAAGTGGAAGAATTTTTCCCCTGATCTTCCAAGTCCAATCCTATTTTGGGAAGGAAGGTAGGCACCAAAGGGATCGAATCATGTTTGGGTAAATAAACGTATCACCAGGAGTTAATTCCTGATTATGTTTGCCGAGATACTTGGAAATCCCTAACAAAGAGGCTGGCTTGGAGAGGCTGCTCATGGGATGAAATCCTATGTAATGGAAGATGAAACCACCGTAAAGGTAACCAGAAAAAGTATGAAATCCCCTTGTTCTAGCATAATGCTCCTGAGTAGGGCTTCTGTAATGAACGAAAACGAAGTATGATGTATGTTGTAAGTTCACCTACCCACTGATCGTTCGACTAAAATTGATGTACTTACTTAATGACGACAATGCTCTCACTTAAGCACATCATCAGTAATAATTGTCGAAGTAATAAGTATGCTGTTGTGTTCCCACACAAAACCCTTTGTTTCACTGGAGGAGGACGTATATGTATTTCCAAAAATTTAGGATTGTGCCCGGATCAGAAAGACCTCTTCAAAGGGATTATTTTAAAGAGAACCGCAAACAAGGCCGCTGTAAACGGCTATCAACTTACCGTTTTCAGCGAGGACAGCTCTGATTGAAATAAATGAGCCTAGTTAAGGAGAAGGAGGGAGGGAGGGGGGTTTGGGGGAACCGGATTGAGTGTACATGGCTGTCACGTTGCAAACAGGACATTATTAATTTTTAAGATATCACTGACTTTCTCCCTCCTGTCACATGCCCAAGCCCCCACAATATTTTATAACAATGGAGGAAGCAAACCAATTATTATGGGATCGATTTCACCAAAATAGTGTCCTTCACTCTTCGTTACGCCATCGACCAAAAAATTGCCAGACCATAACTGAAATTACGTTATTTGCATCGTCCTATCCCTACCCAAACCATAGATTGAAATTGTGGTGAAATTTATCAAATAATTTTGGCTACCAAGAAAACGAAAGAAAGGAAGGTAATTTTTAATTGCATTCCCTCACATTAATTACAGCCAGATCTCGCTTGGTAAGACGAAATTGAAAAAGATAGTTTTTGCATCACTGGCCGTAGCCCGAACTTCCATTTCGAAAAAAATACTTAATCATGTTTCTCCAATTGCCCTGACGTGAGTCTACCTTTTCGCAGAATGGGGTTACGAGCGTAATTAATTTCCACATTGAATTCAACGACGAGCGAAATTAATGATGCTCCCGGATATCAACATACCTACCCTTTTTGATGATGACGCTTACTCATTGGTCCAGCAATGCACGTGGGCTTGTTTTGCCTTTACAGAGCGTATTTGATCCATACAAAAAAAAATCCATATTCAACTTCATTTACACGAGCATGTTTGTCTTCCAGTGGAGAAAAAAATACCTCTGGCTTCGGAACGACCATGAATATAAGCACTGCTGCTGCCGCTGGTAATAATCAACACTCGCTCGCAATTCCAATGAAACCCAAGCAGGGGAAAATTAGTTTTTCTAGGGAGCGTGGATTCGGGACTAGTGCTTCCCCTTTTGTCTTTCTATGTACTACAAGCAATGCGATTATTTATGAGGCTATCTCACTCTTTCCCCGTTCTACAGTTTTTGTGAGGCTATCAGAAAACACCGAAATGCGATACAATAATGAAATGAAATAATGTACTTACTTTAAGGTAACAAAATAGCTCGGCAGCTACTTATTATCAAGGCTGTGACGAGGTGGCAATGAAAAAAAATGGGAAGAATGCTTTGACTTTTCTTCCCCGTGCTGGCCCCGACTCGGGAGGGAGAGATTATTTACTGACGTGAGAGTTGAAAGAGAAAGGAAGATGAACATAATCTAATTAGCTGAAGGATGCTTGACGGGAGCAGTAGTGTAATCGTGGAAAAACGAACATAATTTTTCCCTATTTACTTTCAAATCTAATACTCGCTGCGATGTACTACTCTCCATGTGAATTTTTACGAAGACAAATAAGTCAAGTCAGAGGGAAATGGTGAAGGACAAGAGAGAAGTATGAAAGTCGAACCATATTTTCCCCCTCCTAGAGAGAGGTAGTGTATACGTCAATGAAGAGTAAATGGAGGAAAAGGAGGAACTCGTAAGTAAATCGAGTTACGCGTTTTAACCATTCACTCAACTACAGTGACGGTCAAAATGCTTCTAAGTAAGTTTTAGAGGGACAGGAATGTTTGACGCAGTTTGATTTAATACGATAAAACACATGAAAAAAAAGTAGAAGTCCTCACTCCCTTCATCTCCTCTGTCCTCTCCGCCCTTAGACATTCATGATCTGCCGGCTTCGAGACCACTATCTAGTACTCCATATGTCATCAAGAGTCGCTACATCATGTATCCATTACTACCGCCAACATTCTTCCACAACAACTTCGTCCAAGTAATGCATCCGAATTCCGAACTACAATGGAGATAAAAATTGCGGATCTTTGTTCGAAAACTTTATTTTCAGCCGCGGGAAGCAAGAGTTCGGCCCTGGAGCTAGAGGTAGGAAGGGAAAAAGTGTGTGTGGGGCAGTTTTGTTTCGATCTACCTTAAACGGAGCCACTCTCATCCACAAAAGTTGAGTCGCTTTAGTCCCATGTAAAACTAATAAAAAATAATGAAAGGCTCCAAAAATTTTCCGCTTTTAAAGTTTTTTTGAATAAAGTATGTAGCAAGGGGCACTTTCCCTATAGTTCTATATGCATTTGTATTTTTTATAGTCAATGCTTTTAAAAACACCCCTGCTTTTTATAGAAAGAGACATTTAATGATATCATTCTCGCAAGTATCGAATTCTTACAGTGCCCCAATAGCATGATGACATGTAAAGGGAGAGCATACGCTTTTCTCGGGTAAACCGCCCATGCATGAAATGAGTAAAACTCAATTCAATCGTTAGATTCGATTTTCTCATGCCAACAATATATAATTAGATGAAGAACAAAACTGGGCGGAAAAAAGTTTGTCATGAGTACGTAAATGGACGAAGAATATTAGAGTAGGCGCTTTGCATGTAAAATGTAATTAAGTTTTTCCATCGAGTAATATTTGACTCAATATTGGATGATTAAGTTAAATATAATCAACTCTTGAGGTTTGCTCTTCATTTCTGAAAATACCAACCAGATGGAGGTCGCAGAGATTGCATTAGGTTTGGACTGGGGTATGTGGTAAGGTAATGTATACCCGTGTGGAGAGTGTGGTCAAGTCAATGACATTAAGGAAAGTTCCTTTCTCCAACAATAGCAACTTTTTCCCTACTTTTACTTTTTCCCATTTATTCAAAATGAGAAGGCTTCAAAAATTCTGCGCTTCCATACTCACCGCGTATATTTTTCCGACCTATCAAAACGGCAGCGTGAAGTTTCCATTAACAAGTAATGAAAACGAATGAAGTTAGTTATGAGACATACCTGAGTAACCCGAGTATCATCGGTCAGGGGAATGCAAAGTTGTTCTTCTACGGCATCATCCCGATAGCCGCCGCAAAGTATTTTTTCACTCGAATCCTGAGCACCAGTGCTGGAAATGCGATCAGTATCACCGTCTCCTCTTTCCTCTTTCACGTTCTTCTCGCCACTGTCCTGCTTGGCAACTTCTTTCTCTGGACTTCGGCTTCTTCCTTCGTCCCACTTGTCATTAGGAGTGGGATGAAGAGCTTTATCTTCTGCAGCTGGCGTAATGTCTCTTCTATCCTTGCTCGAGGTCTGTTGATGCTGAGGAGAAGGAATGCTGGTGGCACAGTCATCGATTTCAACGCGATTGACTCCACCAACACTGTTGCCAGCACCAATAATGATAGTGTTGTTTGCACTTGACCATTTTAGCCCTTTAGAAAAGAAGGTTCGAACGAGTTGCCAGCCTCTACGTAATCTTCCTTGGTTCACCTGGTGGTGGTGTGGGTGCTTCAGAGGAGACTTGCTCGAACAGGCCTGCCTCTTTCTCCAGGCAGAGCCACTACTATCTCTGTTGCCGGGACTGTTTGTCTCATTCCTTCTCCCTTCATCCGTGCATGGGGGATCAGCGGGCGAGGAAGTAAAAGAGCGGCGTTCACGCTCACGGTGGTTAAATTGCGGGTGGTTCTGTTGAAGCTCCGAATGTCTCATGCTTGTGACAGCTCTATCCTTTCTTGTGGCTCGCTTCCAGAAGAAATTATCCCTGCCATTTATAAGCTTTCTCCAGTCACAAAAGAGTTCGGTGTGAATCGGGGGCAACAACAATAGCCAGCATCTCCGCTCCTCCCGTAAGAAATGATGATTGAGGGAATGACGCTGATACTCCCCGAGATTAGACAGCTGACCTTGAACAAACGCCTTAAATTTGACAATCCCCACGCGAAGGAGAACCACAAGTACCAACAAGAGAAAAACGGATATCCAGTCCAAACCGATCTTCTCCCCGATTCTTAGCGTCACTCTGGTCAAGGACACGAAAGGGGAGGAGTAGGGATCTAGACTTTCAAGTAAAAAGTCTATGCAACTTCTGTCTTCGTAAACATTCCCCCCGCGATGGTAGCGGAGGGCAAGAGGTATGTGATTAACAAAGTCTGTTGTTTCCGTTGATGGATTTGATGATTTGTCGTAGCCACCTTCCCTGTCCTCCTCACCAGCCGTGACAAAGGAGGAAACTACATTGTCTGTAAAGCCTCCAACAGAGAGTGATGACTGAGGGGGTTCAAAGTCTAGAGTCGCACTTTCCCCTGTGAGCGATCTCTCGCCTGGATATGACTTTACAAGCCCATACGGAGAATTCGTAACGACTCCAAGAGCCAGGAGACTTGCAGCTGCTGTTGTTCTCGCAGAAGATGCAGAGGTACTGGCCAGAGTAGAAGCAGCCCAAGAGTTAACTACTGAGGTGCACACCGCTGCTGGCTCCTCGTCTCCATAGCAGAAGTGAGCATCCCGACTTGTAGTGCTTGCGGCTCTATCTCCGCGGACGTTTGATGAGGGAGAAGCAGAACACCATTCCAAAGAAGACATTAGAGATGACAGGGTAAAAGCAGCGCAAGTTCCTTCATCCAACCCAACCGGAGAATTTCCTAAGGTTTCTCCCGTTCTTGGCTCCATCCTCATCGCGAAGGCAAGGAAGGAACACAGCTTCGGAAAAAAAGAATAGCGTGCACCTACCCTCCTTTACGGCTTGCTTTTTAAGGTGCACATGTATTTCCTATGTGCCTTATGATTCCCCCAGATTTCAAGTAATGGCTCGCACGTCACGACACGACACCACTACACTAGCCAAGTCACAAGGCTGAGACAAATCCTGTTGCCCTGGAATCATCATCATCACCGCCTTCACACTAGGGCCAGTTATAAACCATAAGCCTGAAGATCCGGCGGAGAGGTACCAAATTCCTGATATTTCTCTTACCATTTTGCTCACCACCACCACCACCAACACATCGCAACTAAAAGATCATCAAAGGGATTCCAACCTAATATTTATTGTATGTCTGCAGCCCTAAAAAATACTTAATTTCCTTTTCTTATCTCCTCTTGCTCAAGTAAACAAACAGGGAAATCCTTTCTGGGGTAATGTCGGCGGGACAGCCGCCACAGAAACAACAAGAAAGTTTACGTCTCAAGGAAAATAAAAAATTGAGCATCCTTGATTTTCTCCTCCATTTATCCGAAAAAATGGACTTGAATGCAATCCCTTTCAACCGAAAACAAAACGCATCCGCGGAAACTCATACACATTCGCTCTTACTTCTTGTCACAATCAAGGTGAGTCCTAGGAAAATCCGAGACTGTCTTCTTTACCGACATTATTATTACACACGCTTCATCCAAGTTTTCGCGCTTCGCGGGTATTACGCTCATGCTTTTATTGCCCTCCCTTACCAGGTGATATATATGTATTATGAAAAGTACGGAAGATGTCATTTAGCAAAGCACTTTATTCGTCCACATCTTTAAATCTTTGGCTATGCTCATACCATTTTGCTCGTGCGAAAATGCTTTTTATTTTCCTTTACGTCACAGTCAACTCTGGGATCAATAAACCTTGGAAAAAATTGTGTACGTAGCGACTGGTTGGCGACCAATCTTTTCTCAATGTAATTTTTTTATAGCTTGCGAAACTTTCAATCGAAGAAATCATTCGCGACACCTCACTTAAAATCTGAATGACGATATAGATATGTATATGTTGGAAGATGTTATCATTTGCTCACGTGGCCTGATACGGTGGTTCAATGGAGGCCATACATAGGAAAAAGCAAAATTTCAGCGATTGTACCGAAGAAGGAATTAGCAAATCATTGTCTTTTCGAATTATCACAAAACTCTTAAAATATTCTTATTCTGTAGTGCATTTCAACTGGTTCTTCAACATGAGCAAGGCAACGTGAGCGAAAGTGGTGATTAAAATTCTTCAAACCAGAGCTATTGTGAAATTTGAGACTGTAGTGGCTTTTCTAAAAAAAATTGAATTTGAATTATGGCTAATTCCAACCAAACTGTCCTACAGTGTCTTTCACAATTATTCTCGAGGTAGAAAGCGGCTTTTGTGCTTATTCCAACCAATTTTTCCTTTGCATTTTGCGCGATTCAGTTCTATATTATCATTGATCGGGATCACACCTATGTTAATTCACAGTGCACTCAAAACACATTTCAACTTTTTTATCAATTTTCACTCCAAAGAGATCCCAGTCTTTCATGGATTTATTCTTTTCGCGCAGAATGCAATCTCACTGAATGGAAAGAACTTTCCAACTGCGAAAAAACCACTTTCATGCCTTCATCACGTACCAGCATATTTTTTCTGAAATTGCATTTGCCAAACAAATGCTACGATGGTGAAGAGTTTTTCTTCGCTCGATGCACAATCGCAACAAGAATTCATTTACAGAGCCGACCTCAAGATTAAGTACTATAACGTATCCCTACGGGTGAAATGAGGAACGATAAAATGTAAATATTCGTCTTCACTCGATCGGAAGGACTAAATTGAAGAATTAGAATCGAAAATCGTGAAACGGTAAAACAAAAAAACGGAGCAAGGCTAAGCCTGACGGGTGAGCGTGGATGCTTGCAAAGCTCTTCTAAATGAAGTGATGATCAGTATGCAAGCATAAATGATTTTGAAAAAGCAAGGAGGCATACATATATAATATATCTCAGCAGCACTTGTGCTAGTGGCACGTAAGTACATTTTCCCGGACGAAACAAATGTTTTTCCTGTGAAAGCGGAAGGAAAGATGTACATTTATATATGTTAGCACGAGTTCCGCTAATATTATTTTTCTTCTCCCTCCTCTCCTCAAATCCTCAAATTCTTTATCTTCCGCTGGGCAAGTAAAGTACACTTGTACACAAAAACCGAACCGGAGCCAACAAGAAGATTAGTCACATGGCATGGCGCAGCCAGCACTGAGAGACCATCGTTATGCCATATTTTTTGCATTATTCTTTTTTGAAAAAAATAGATCGCATTCACGAACCATGTCCGTGCCAATATTACTTATTTCCCGAGGGTTGTGCCATATTATGCTTGCGTCGATTTTCATTTTCTGTGTGGAGAGGAGTGGGAGTGTGTGGGACCTTGCACATCGTATATCACTCCGACCATACAACTTAATCAGCAGATATTTTTTTTCAAATGCTAAAAGTCAGAGCGCTAAAAGATGAAAACAAAATAAACACACATTTCTTTGAAAGATCAACTCAAAATCCAGTGGAACAACGTGATCGGAAAAGTAAGCCTCCTCCATTCCATTATGGAGAACATTAGTGGACTTCACCAAAGGAAAATATCAAGGATTCGACAAACAAAATCCACAGATCTCAATCTCGCCCACGAACATCATTATATTCAACAGATCATTACATTAGTACATTATAAGAAAAAAACGAAGCACACTTACAAGTAAATACTACTGCTGACACAGAGAAACGACCGACCGCTCATCTCATCACAGAAAACAAAAATTGTGCTAGTTTTGCCAAACGCTTATGAGCCACCACCATCCACATAAATACTCTGATGGCTGATGGAGGCCAAAAAACTTATTTACATGTAGGTTGGTAGGTAATGATTTCTTGGCATTATTGCAAAAATAGGAAAAGGAGGAAAATTTATATCGAACAACAAATTTCAGCCATATATCTATTCCGACTTCAGAATTTGAGAAGGTGCATTGAGCTCCTTGTTGGAAGAAGGAAGAAGTTGATGACGATGATGATGATTATGGTGGGACTGGAAAACTAAAGGATTAAATTAATACCGCGGAGTCCTCTTTCGTTCATCAACTGTGACTTTGATAGGAAAACAAGCATGGCCACAGAAATGTGGATAGTGCATCATCATCATCATCCTCATGCATAATGTCTAGAGGATCATTATCATTTTGACAAGCCAGATGAATGAGGGGGAACCATAAGGAGTAAAATTAGTTCTTCAAGAAAAGAATTTTCCCTTCACAACCTTCACATCCTTTGAGCTTTCTTCAAGAGAATTTTTGTGAATTAAATACATAGATGTATGCCATGATTTCTGTATGCATGTGATTATTATAAAATTAGTTCTTCAAGAAAAGAATTTTCCCTTCACAACCTTCACATCCTTTGAGCTTTCTTCAAGAGAATTTTTGTGAATTACATAGATGTATGCCATGATTTCTGTATGGATGTGATTATTAAACCGAAATTCCATGCATAATGGGGAAAACTTGAAACGACTCTCTCTTTCTCTCCCTCTCTACGTACTTATGTACCTTTTTTCGGGGAAACATTATTTTTAAAATATATGATGGCTCAACGTGAGTTTGAGATTGTAAAAGTAATAACAAGGTAATACAGAGCGAGACTCAATTTCACCACGGAGTAAGTATGTATGTCCCTTCCCCACTATTACAATCTTCGAGAACATTTCCCATCCATCCAAACAACTTATGCATGGCTGCGTGACGATTTTTACAAACCTAGTGGCTTCGTATGGCGCATCACATCACAGTGATAAGTAAGGAAACATCAATAGAAAATATTAAGGAGAGATCTGACAAGGAAACAAAAAAGCAAAGAAGAATACAAATGTACCAACGCGTAGAAGCGCCACTTCTCCGACCTACAAAAATTTATGAAGAGGATGAGTACCTAATCCAATATAGGAAAACCTATTTCTGTGTGCGTAGTATAAGTAAGTACTTACTAGCAGCGTCCGAAACTTTAGATATAATATCGCCTCCATAATAGATTTTTGCAAGGTAGACGTGCCGAAGCATGTAGTATGTCATTGAAGTGGTGGATAGAAAAAAAAGTAGTGAGTGGCCAGACCTGCCTTTCCATGTAGCAAACAAAAGTCGCAGAAAAAACCCCGACGCGGACTAGATACGAAGAGCGAAACAAACATCGCAATCACATCACCACTGGAGAGGAAACTAGAATGCTTCTTTTTCTTCGCGCGTCTCACTCCAAAAGTTTGCAATTTTAAAGAAAAAAGTTGGGAGGAAAAACTCATAAGTTTCGCGAGACCTTTTGAATGTATTTTATGTGTGCTCGCGCTCACAAACTCGGCTCACGAACGAGCCATGGTCATAATGAATGTTCTGGAAGACCCAAAACTTTNCACTCCAAAAGTTTGCAATTTTAAAGAAAAAAGTTGGGAGGAAAAACTCATAAGTTTCGCGAGACCTTTTGAATGTATTTTATGTGTGCTCGCGCTCACAAACTCGGCTCACGAACGAGCCATGGTCATAATGAATGTTCTGGAAGACCCAAAACTTTTTTTTCCTTCAAATGGAGTTTGAGCGAGTTAGCTTCACATTGCATGCTCAACTGCATCATTACCGTTATTAGCTAACGTAAGCTAAGGTCATCATATAATCATCATCAGCAGCAGCAGCAGGAGCATCATTCCAATCTTCCCTTCTCATGCTTTCACTGCTTAGACCTTCGGGAAATACTTTTTTCTTTTGCTCTGTTTCCCTTTTCTACGCCAAAGGAGTTTGTAATATACCTTTTTCCCGTGAAAAATTTTTTTTGAAAGAAATTGTTTGCGGGGCTAATCCAAACGCTACTTTATACGCGGCTCGTTAGTAGTAACACCGGGAAATGAGTTGAGCTTCACAATAATGGCAACTATGTATTGCTTTTTATCTCGAGTTCCCGGAAAAAAAGTCCCAAATGTCTTATGTGACTTTAAACCAATTTTACATGCGCTCAGTGATTTAAAAAAACTTTGTTGTTGGAAGTTGATAAGGTCCATTGTCGGGGATCATATCTCAGATGGTATGATTTACAAGCGATACTATTATTGCGATGTCTTAAAATTACTTTAGAGAAGCTTGAGTAAAGCGTAAGTTGATAAAGCTTCTGGAGAAGGAATAAAATATTTTGATTTTCTTACCGACTGTGGTTGACGTCACGACCGCGAGGTGAGCCCCGTCCTTTAGGATTGCCACCTCCCGATAGCTTCTTCAGTTGTTGTGCCTTCCTATTCTTCTTTTTGGCCCGGATGGCCATTACTGGTAAAACTTTGTTGTTGTTGGAAGTTGATAAGGTCCATTGTCGGGGATCATATCTCAGATGGTATGATTTACAAGCTATACTATTATTGCGATGTCTTCAAATTACTTTAGAAAAGCTTGAGTAAAGCGTAAGTTGATAAAGCTTCTTGAGAAGGAATAAAATATTTTGATTTTCTTACCGACTGTGATTGACGTCACGACCGCGAGGTGAGCCCCGTCCTTTTGGATTGCCACCTCCCGATAGCTTCTTCAGTTGTTGTGCCTTCCTATTCTTCTTTTTGGCCCGGATGGCCATTACTGGTAACCAGAAAAGGGAGATTTTCATTTTAATTCTTCGAACTCACGACGCTCTTCTCACTTAACCAAATCTCTTTCTGAGAAATCCCAATGCCTAATTGGACTGATAAGCTGAGAAATGAAAACTTTTGACTTTGACGGATTCACTGTTCCCAGAAGTACATGCGAAACTTTGTGGCCTTGTCCACATTAGTTTGTTCGATCATTAGCCTCTGACATCAAAGTGTCAAAGCCGCAGGGACGAAAGGGAAAAATATCATATGTTTGTTGACTCCCACTCAAATTAAAATGAAGCAGTATTATTGATCTTGCTGCTCACCACTCTCTTCTTCTTCTGCTTCTTTGTTCCTATAAAATAGAACTGAAGTGGAAAATCTATTTGCTGGCTTCAAAGTCTACTGAGGAGTATGGGAAGAACAAAATCCAATATTTAATCGCCTTTGTTACAGAGACCTTCCCAACCAGCCAACAAATAAGTTTGTTTTGTTTGGCTCAAGCGATTTTCCCGGACAAAGTCAAAGGAGCAACAAACATTGCCGTTATTATATGCCTACGGAGAACACATTAGCCCATCCAGGCACATTTGCCATGCAATTTTTCTACGGACTCTTTCTCTTCGCTATTATTACCTGCTGCCACCA
>JAHZNH010000134.1:0-10817 GCA_027744355.1 Tyrannoseira gladiata
CAAATGTCCAGTTTTTTTTCTGTGATGGGTTCTACACGGACCCAGACATTTATTTGTTCATCGCTCTTCCCTCCATCAGATAAATACCGTAGAAGCCAGATTAGAGATCAGTAGCCAAACTTGCGAATGAGTTTCTCCCTCCTTAATCGGTAGGTACGACGTGAAATGCTTCATTCCGGTGAAAATAATAAAGCAAAAAGGCCGAAGCGAGTAGGACGCCTAATTATATCGATAGTGAGATATGATAGCCACAAATTGGCAATTGTAGTTGGAGTCATTCTGTGCGTTTCATATCAGCAGTTCAAATCCCACCCATTCAAGTATAATTGGGCTAGAATGTAAATTTCATATGCAAGGTTTTATTGGAATATTTATATTTTTTCTATAGCGGGATTTTTTTTGTCAATAGAGGTTCCACATAGTTAATCGAGCTCCACCTGCCATGTCTGTTGATTTATTTGGAATATTAAATCTTCTTCTTCTTCTCCTCACCACAATTCCCATTCCTGTTAAGTATTTATCTATGAGGCCTTTTTGGAAGCGGTGCTCGCTGACAGGTTGACAAATACATATGGGATGAAATTGTGTTTGCGAGGGAAGTGATGACGTTGGAAAAATAACGAGATTCCTCACATTCTTCGGGTTTTTGTCTTTGGCATGATGTCCCCACAGGGAATGTCTTCTTTTTAAAGAGTGATTTCGGGTAACACAAGTGTAGAGTTACAACCGCCTAGAAAGTAAATACACTTTTATGTGCATTCACATATTTTCTGGGAGAAGCGCACTCACTCACAAAAAAGAGAGATAGATAGGCGTGCTCCCCGCATTGATTTAACAAAGGGAATGCACAAGCGTGCGTTAGAAATAATTCACACGAAAATGTAGCCACACAAAAACAAGCTGGGAGTAACCTGATACGAATATCAACCTGAATTTCTGGAATGATTGCGAGCAGTTTTCTGAGATTGCGTTCAGCACGAAACAAGAAGAACTATAGAGTGCTTTAGAAATCACGTTGCATTTGGATCCCTGTTTTGACATTCCATTCTTATAGTTTTTTTTCTGCTGATGGATTCAATTTTATACTGAAGCATTTTACCTGATGCAATCAAGCAATGAACATAATTTGCCCACTTTACCCAATTCACGGACAATTTAGGAGATCTATGCCTCCCGAGTATCTAGCCTCAGAATACGATGGGCCTTCCCCAGAAAATCTCCCAAGAACTCCGCGAGCAATATATCTATCTCACTCCAGGAATCGAATCAGGAGAAGTGCTCACACGCACTTCGTTGGACTCACCACTCCACGAACAATGGAGAGGCACCCAGAGATGACAAGCAAGCATGAGAAATCAGAAAATATGATCCTCTCAGATTTCAAGGGGCTTCCACGGGTGTAGAGTTATTGGGAATGTGGAGCGACCACCACACCACCCTATCTACCTCTTCAGGATCCACAATTCATCATCATCATCATCATCATGATCATTTCGCCTCCGCTGAAGCCATTCTACCAACGGAAAGGAGAAGGAAGCTCCAACAAAAAGAAGCAGTGAGCTACCGGCTCTCGCTAATGCAGAGAAGGAGGAAAGATGGCGGTCAAAGTGGGATTTAGTTCTTTGTCCCAACTCCGAAAACACGGCGTACCCTTTCACTCCATGGATTTCCAACAGGATGCGATATTTTTTTTCTCTGAGATGACAAGCTGTTTTGATCCTTTGTTCTCCTTTATTGTCTTTTTCATTAGCGTAATGACATACTCCGCCATAAAATGCGGGACTTGAGACTTGAGTACGGACCCAAAGGCTGAGTACAATTTCTGTTGCTGTAAGTACTGCGTCTTGGAAAGCAATAAAAGTGGATTTAACGGATTGGAAAGTGCTGACATTGTGCACGGCACTTGTGAGGATGGGTTTGAGGAAGTTGTAATGAGTAAATTGGATGAGGTGAAAGAAAATAAAATCGCATCCACACAGTTTCCATGCACACAAAACATGCACTCATTCATTTCCTTCATTCATGCAAAGCACAAGGGTCCATAAATCTTAAGTGTTTGGGGTGAATTCCACGGGTGCGGCAGAAGGGAAGTTATTTACCTTGACGACTGATCGTGGTTTCAAAACTAATAGGATAGGAGAGGCTGTTAGTGAGGAATAAGGAAAAAAGGCTGTTTTCGAAGGACCAAAGCTCATTCCACGAATGGGAGAAAAATGTGAGACAATGTACCCCTCCAGAATAAATATAATGAGCGTGGAGCACTCCACCTACTTACTTCCTTACCTTGGACAATTTCGTCGAATTCGAGCGGAGGAAGTGGAGCTACGGAGAAAAAATCGAAACAAATGGAAAGTGTGAGGCGACAGACAGACAAAAAAACATCGGCAAAACGTAATAATGATCAGTCATTAGCAGTAATGGGCTTTCCGTAGGAACTCTATCCTAAATGACGTGGTTTCCGTCACTCCATTATTATATTGGATGGAGGAGAGAATGAGCGAGAAGAGACAATGGAAAAAAAACTTACTTGACTTAACATGAAGAAATGACTTTCTTCTTCTTCTTCTCCTACTCCTCATCTTCCTCTCATTGTATTACGTCCGTCTCCTCTTCATAACTTGTTCCCCACTCAAACTTTCCTTCCGAGAGTGATGAAGTGAGTGAGTGAGTGAGCGACTCATGTTTTTTGAGTAATGAGAATCGACATGATACCTTCTTCCACGGATGGAAACTGATGCTGCACCTCCTCCTCTCTGTGGAGAGGCGGTGGATTATAGCGGGAAAATGGAAAAGAACTCGGACATTTTTCGCCAGACGGACAAATACATAAAAAAAACTTTTACAAATTGCAGCATTAACTAAAGCCCACACCGTGTAGTTATTGGAGCGAAGACAAAGAAAAATAACACGGGGGAAGGAGGGGATAAGAATAGAAATCTAAATGACATGACGCAAATGATAACGCCACAGCGGTGGAGATCAGGAAGTATGTAATTGAATACCGACATTCGCAGTAGCTTCTTAATCAAATGCCACTGGGAGGAAGGAATGAAATGATATTTTGAGCTGTCACGTCACAACATGATGGAAAAGCAATGTTTCTGGGACGTAATGAGACGACTAAGGATTATGAATCTTGACGGATTCGTGGCTTGACGTCTTGTCCCAATCAAAGGAGAAATGATGATCATGGCCCCACCACCACCGATCTCCAGCTCCAGCTTCGGGTTTTTTTTTCTGCGAGAGGAATGATAAAAAACAACCAATAAGTTTGTTAGATTGGCTGAATCGATAAATATTGCACTAGTTATTAATAAATAATTAGAGAAGGTTTGAATTTTGGATAAAGTTTGGACGAATTTAATTGTAATTATTTAGGCGTAAATCGAGTTCGTTGTTGTTGGCCGTTGTACTCCGGCAAAAGCTAAGGATAGCCTTGCACTGATCACCAACAAAAACAGCTGCGCAGATATTCTTTCCCTCGAGCTGCGGGAAAGAAGAATTCGCCGCACCGCTCCTTTCCACACTTCACCGCCGCGCTGTTGCGTTTCCCGGAGTGCGAGTATGAAAAAAAATACCGATGTGGTGGTGGTGGTGTGTGTAGGTAAGTGGGAAGGTATGAAGCCCTCAAGCTCCAACAAAGAACAGCATGATGATGAAGAAGGTCTCTGGAGTGAATGAGTGAGTGGGAGTTTCAAAATCCTGTTTATCAAGTATGATCAATAATGAGTCGAATTGATCCACACTCGATCCACTCGCACGCTAAGTATTTAGCAGGGAATAGGTCCAAGTCACACTGCTGTCATCATGGCCAATATGAAAAGAATCACGGGAAACACGCCAGCCTTCCTCCTCCTCTTCTCGGTATTCACTGTAACTGGTTGTCGATTTCCTCTGAATGTGAGTCCTCTGAAAAACTAGAAGGATCGATCAATTCAGTGAGTGGGGATTATGACAGTTGGCCACTCACTTTTAATAAGTTGCCACTTTCCAGAATAAACTCACCTTCTTCATGAATTCTCTCGCTTGGAGGAGATTTCCCAATCCCGATCCAATTAGCAGGCTTAATTACAAGCTCGAATCCGTTGAAGCGTTCCCCCTTACCCCAGCTCCTTCCTTTCACCTTTGGATTCATCCCCCCAGTGAGGAAGGAGTTCATGTGAGTCGGTCGGTCGGAATTCACCTTCCTTATGGTAATTTTTTCTTGGTTCAGTTCAGTTCAGTCCACCAACTTATGCACGCGTTCACAAACACAGACACATTGAACTTTTTTCTCGGCTCCATGCATTCATCTCCTGGAATGATGATGATCGCACAGCACGGGAACAAACTCACCGCGGTTGTAAGCAGCTCCTGCCTTACTACTACTTACTACTGCTGGTTGAGCTACTACCTCCAAGCTGGAATTAGGATGAGTGAGGCAGGCAGTCACTCAGGCTTTTCGTTATTTTCCCCGTGTAAGGTCTCCCGTCTCTCTCCCTCTCTTTTTTTTTCTCTCACCACTTGATCCATCCGTCTGTCTGTGAAGTTATGTTGTAAAATTAAGGGAATAATATTGGTTTTTCTCTCGCCAGCAGCCTAACTCTCTCTCTCTCTCTCTCTCTCTCTTTCCCTCTCACTCTCTCTATCTCTTTTTTTCCCGTGGCGAGTTAGAAGTAAGTTCGTATTTTTGCTTGAATTCCCCCTTTCTTTCTCCCCGAGCAAGTGTGTGTGTGTGTGTGTGCTCTTCATATTGGAGTCTCCACCACATAGTCAACCACTTCCACCACCACCACCACACTCACAGTTTCTCCGAGAGCCGCGCTTTTTCATGTACACACATATAGTGCTCGCTCACTCACTCAATCTCTCACAGTTTCGTGGAAACGTTTCCCTAATAGAATGCATGGCTTTTTGGATTTGCCCATCTTTTTTTCCTCCCTTCCATTCTTCCTCTTAACTCCATTACAATGTATTCTCCATACCGGGGAAAATGAATAAGTGAAGTGGAGAGCAGTGCCCGTATTTCTTTTTTTCGTTAGTCACCCTCCACACACTTTATTTCCCCACTATCCTGCCCGTTATAACTTTCCCCATTTCACAGAAACAATAACGACGACCAGAGTGAGTGAGTGAGTGAAGAGAAAGATACTTAGTTGGTGTAAGTGAATTCTGAAAGTGCACCAGTGAGTGAGTGAGCGAGCCAGCGGATGCAACAAAAAGAAAGCATGAGAGATGCAGGGAAAAGAGGGAAAATCACGAAATGGAAGCGATCTGATATACTTGGAAGGAAAAACAGAAATTGTAAGTATGGATGTACAAAAAAGGTCCTAAAACTGGCTACTGAACTGGTGAATGCACATAAGTACATTCATACATATCTCTGTATATTTTTACGTGATGCGGTGCAGCTATCCAAGCAAACTACACCATACCACCATCACCACTCCACTCTACTCCATTCCACTGTAGAGGAAAGTGGGCATTCCGTGAATTGAGCATTTTTATGCTGGCTTCGACCAACAACCACTTTACTCGCTTCTCACCTCACCTCCTCTTCCCAAAATTTTCTCCCAGGATAAAAAACCTTGCTCCCTCTTCACATTCCCCGTCTGACATTCACATTCACCACGTAAGTAATAAGGGCAGTGAGTGATTTCTCTCTGAAATTTAAAAGTAAGTACATACTCCTCCGCAAAACAAAGTGAGTACATCAAGCCATAAACTACGGCTGGATGGACGGACGGAGGATGAGCTCAATACAAATGTCTATACTTTTCCTTCTCTCTCTAGAATTGAATGCACTTCTCCTTCCATCCCACGGAATGGAGTGGCCCAGTGATGATGAGGAAATTGCGTTTATATTATTCATCCTCCTTCCACGAGCAAAGACTTTCCTCACGTCTCATTACGCAACTCCCACTCCAACGCATAAATACGTTTTTTTCTATTTACTCGAAATAAGTACGTATGTACCTAATGCTTCCATTTATCTGATGGAATCGTTTATCTCCATACTTTTTTTTGTGGAGGCCCACTTCCATCCCATTCCACTAGTGCTTGCCTTCTCCTCCTGATATGATACTACTCAAAAAGCAATGCCAATTTAGGAGAAAGAGGGAGAGCATTTAGATTTCGATGGAATTCTCTTTCCCAGCTCAGGGCATTCGTCTTGAATCAACATGCTTCCCGCATAATTCCTCCACTCCACTCCGCTCCACTCAGAGTATGTCAAATACCAATACCACCACCATCCAGAATTCGAATCGTGGGCCATTTCTCCCGACATAGGTTGCGCTCAACCAAGTTACAACTTTCACTTTCGCTAAAAGCTTTTCCCTCCTTTTGAAATGCTCTTCCAGTCAATTCAGCTCGTCTGGTGAGGTGAGCACCAGCAATGTGCATAAATGAAGGATGATGATCCAGTGGAAGTCTGAAGCGCTTGCCTTTTTCTTCCACGATATCCCGAATGTGGAAGGGGACGCATGAAATCTTAATGAAGATGTATGATAAGCCTTCTATTGTAGCAACAATGAAAAAAAATTGTCTCATGTGTCTTCCCCTCTTCCTTCATCTACTTGCTAGCTGGCTCATTGTTTTTTTTATGAACTGCTCTGCATGGAAACTTATTTTAGTTAGTTTGCTCTCTGCGTGTTTAGCTCTAATACAGACACCGAAACCAAAGGTCGTTCCAGCCATGGAAGGAAGTTGTTACCTTTGCTCAGTTATCGTTTTGCCAGCCCAAGCTTCGCCTCTGAATGGTGGCATGTGGAATCCACATTCGAAATGCAGCAGGTTACATCCATTTTTTGGGCATAATTAATGAGAAAATTATAGAGACGTAGCAGAAAACGGCGGTCCTCTCTCTTCCTCCAGTGATTGCATTTACTTATGCATGGATGTATGTATTTGTGCTCCTTACCCGCTCCTCTAAAAATGTACACGACATTTGTTTGTTCGCCACGAGATAAAAAAAATCAACAGAGCCCTCAACACTCAACAAATCATGAGGGTGTGCGAAGGCTTTCGGGAGCGAACTTCTTCAATGCATGCACATCGAACAACGGAAGCTTTCAATTGTGAAAATATTGAGGAAATTTTGCTAATGCCCAGTCCTATTATTGAGTTTATTATCAGGAGCGAGCATTCGAACTTACTTATCATCCCCATTTCGCTTCGCTCACACACACACGCCCGCCCGCCCGCCTTGTAGATTTCCAGCGGAATTTTTCATATAAAGGGCGACTTTATTTCTTATGACTATATCTAGACATGGGCTCTTTCCTGCCTACGTGCTCTCTCTTTCTCTTTCATTTTCTATCTACGTGCCTCTGCCCACTTTCCCCTTTGGTTTCGTTTGGAAAATAATGGTGGAGCGCGAGAGTGTCTTCTGCCACTAGGGTGATACAGCCAACCAACTCACTCTGCTCTATACGGATGGCCTGTTCTGATGCTACTTGCTTTTCCTCTGCGCTCTCGAGGAGAGTTGTGTGTGCTGCGAGAAAGAGAGGAAGGTTTGGAGCTACCACGGCTTTCTTCGGGGCTAGTGATCGATCGAAGGCTTGTCTAAATGGCGCCACACCCTCATTTCCCCCTTCGATGTCTCCCTCTTTCGCTCTCTGTCTTCTTTTTCGAAAAAAAAATATTTCAGGAGAGAGTCTTCAATAAAACTGATATATACTTAATATGCAACATTTTGAAATGGAGGAGGAGGGGATGGAATGTCTTCCGAATTCCCTATCATTACTATTCAACTGCGGGTCTTACTTGATCAGGGAAAAGATCTATTCCGGGAAGAAACGTTTGATTGAAAGGGGATCTCAAATGAGCGGAAATATTTATTTTTTTTGAAGGATGCTTCCTCCCCTCAAGACTTGAATAAATTCGGGGATTACAGCTGGAAATTAATCATGCCCAAGATTTGGGGGAAATTCCTAGAATGACTACAATTCTCTTCTTCTCTTTCTTTCAGGTGAAGCTGACAAAGATTGCGGGGAAAATTACCAACCGAAAGAGATACAAAACAGGTAAGCCCTCATTACACTCCCAGCTCTAATAAGTAATAGATGATCCATGGGCGTCGTCAATCTTAATGCATTGCAGCAGTATTGATTTTTCGGGGTTTGAAAAATCATCGATATTTCATACCACCCCGTCCAAATTCGTAAAATCCGTCTAACAATCTAAGCTAACCTTTGACTGGATCGAGAGGCTCGTGTGTGAGTAATTATTATCACAATCGCACCCATACTTTCACAGGGAGGACGCGTTGTGCGGAGAGGGTTTTTTAGGTAGTTCCCTTGCCCCTTGAAAATATTATTGTGGGATACTTTCTGTAAAAACCACTTTTAAATAATTGGCGGCAATTTCAAAACAACAAAAGAAAGTCTACTGGCTCAGGCGCAACTGAAAAAAAGTGTGTGATGTGACGTCAAGCATTGGTGAAAGCAAAGCAACTCAAAATACTTAATTACAGAAGAATGCTCATAGCTAGCGTGTGGTGTTTAGCAAGAAGTTCGAAGGTGCAGTGAAGAAAACAGTGCAGCAATTTTTATTTTATTTCATATTCAGAGAATAAATATCATTCAGTGCAATTATTCACAATACAATACTGACTCCATAACGGATTGAAAGAGTAGGTGCATTGATCTTTTATTAATAATAGTTATTTGTGCATCTCGATAAATTCGTTCATAGTGCTCTTACAATATAGATACAGGTTGTGCTCTATAAAAGAAAAAAAACTATGAAAACAAAAAATGGTGCTCATTAATTCATAAAATGATGGAGTACAAACACTTGAAAATACCAAAAAATATGAACTTGATAGACGCAGCTCTTAAACTCATATCACAGATTAGATTCAGATTTTTACAAGTTGGGACTGGTCCTCCTATTTGGGGTTTCTACTTTCAGTTGTTTAATTGATTATCTCGCTCTTATCAAGGTTGGAGAAGATACTTTCACTTCTACGATTGATTACTTCTGTCCCACAGGAGATGGTTTTAGGCTTTTGGCGAGTATCACAATTCAGTACTTTTGTTTTTCAGATAGATTTTTGTTTGCACAATCCACCCACGAAATTCACTCGCAGACTCCCACACAGATTAATTTGAGACACGGACTCAAGGTATTTTGAGGTGAATGGATGATGAACTTTAAAGAAATTATCTTGTTCGCGAAATATAACTGTACTACTACAACTCACTGAATTTTTTAAATGATGATGAGCGAAGAAGTTTCTCCCGGAGAGGACGGGGAGGGAGCGGATGAGAGAAGTAAAATGAGAGTGAAAACGGTATTGCAAGACAAGGAGAATATGGTGGGTGAGGGAGCGAAAAAACACAAGCAAGCAAGATTTTTTTCTCCTCTCTCTCCCCCTTCCACACACGGAAGGAAGGAGCGGAGAGAATGGAATACGGGAAGAGAATGTATACGAATCGTGTTGTTGACTACTACTACTACTCCTACGAAAAAAGATATCTGGAGAACGCAGCGGCGGCGGCGGTGGGGCATGGGAATGGAATGGAATGGAAATCTATATTTTCACTTCTTCTTCCTCCTCTTCTGATAGCAAGTCTGACCCGGTGCTGCTCTTGTTCCTAGCTGCTGCTAAACCTAATCGATCATGATGGAGCAAGCAGTAGCTCATGCTAAGTATATCAACAGAGCTAGGCTTAAGTATGTACATTCCCATGTATTTTCCTCCGTCGCTTTCACAAGACCTCCTATTATTAGTCCTCCTGCTCCAGACACCAGCAGCTTATAAGGAAACAAGTGGAAAACACGTAGCAAGGAAATAGCCTAAACTTGAATAAACTTTATGCATTGTAGTGGGGCTCCTTGCTCGCTTTTGTGGAGAGTCCTCTCTTCCTTCCATCAGAAGAAGAAAGAAGGAAAAAACTTTTCCTTTTTTTCCCCTATAGGGAGAAGCACAACTTATAGTAGTGCAGTGTGTGCCTCCTTGGAGGAGTGAAAAAAAAGAGGGAGGAAGACGAGATGGTTGACAGAGAATAAAGCAAGCGCCGGCGTGCATATTCCCCCGTCGACCACCACCACCGCTATAGTGCATTGCATTATTATATTTTTAGATGCTTCATGCTTCGCCCATTCGTATCGTGCACGTACGTCCCTCCAGTAGAATTTGTGGAAGAAGAGCTGTTCCATTGCAGCGACAATCCAAATCCAAAGCTATCGCCGGAGTAGTGGAATAAGTACGAATGGATTCCCATTTTCGGAGCATTCCAGTGTCGAGACTTTAATCATGATGTGATGGTGTTTCTTTCCTTGTTGATGATCCCCCTTCCATCCCTGCTTCTCTCGCTCGCTTTCCTCTCTCAATTCCTTCTCTCCAAACATTGAAACACGAGCGAGTGAGCGAGCAATGGATGGATTCACATGCTCCAGCGTTTTCAACAAGCTTGTATCGAAAGCCCCACTCTGCTCAGCCATACTTATTACCATTGCTGAGCCATTCTCAGGGTAAAATGTTTCCAACGACGGGAGAAGGATTTGCTGTTGCTGGAACTTGTGGTTTCTTCTTGGCTTTGCGCAAAAAAGGGAGAAGTGGCAGAGGAAAATCCTCCGCTCATTTCAGCCCGTCGATTCATATGCTTCCTGAGGTTGGGACAGGGAAGAGGAGTGATGGAACGGGGTTTCTCGTTCTCTCTCCGGTGACTCCGTGGATTATTGAGGAAGAAACATTCGTCTTGAACAATTTTTTTTCTACCTCTGGAAGAGAAGCAGTGAGAGAGGGAAGTTGACTCTCGAACGAGTGGTGGTGGAGAGAAAAGTAAGAGTAATTCAGGCGAGAGTGGTAATACGAGGACGGGGAAGTC
>JAHZNH010000136.1:0-11101 GCA_027744355.1 Tyrannoseira gladiata
GAGTTTGAGGCACAGGTAGAATTTAAAACTTTCTATATAGCTTAAAAATAGCTTGCTCTTGCTCTAGAAATAATTTCTGTTTGCCATTATAAAGTATTTTATCCCAGTCGGCTTGATTAAGAGTTGAAGAAGCCGTGCAAGAAATAATATATTGTCCTATGTGTAGTGCGTTCTCAACTACATTATTTTTTAAAAGATATTTACAGCCGATTTTATATATTAATAATTAGACTAGATTCGTTTGTGAGATATTCATAAATTCACATTCATCCTCAAAATTCATTGGCGACTAATGTTGAAAAAAATCTAAGATTGTTTTGCCTGAAAAGTTTTTTTTATTGCAAAGCTTTTATGTGAGATCTACATATTTAGCAGCTGAAAAATTTAAGTCTGTCTTTTTCTACTAAAAGTCATCCATCATATCACGCCCACCCACACACGATCAAAGCATTTTTAATATAAGTGTCATTGATTCAATAATATGAGACCACAGCATACACTGCCAAATTAGTTCCAAAACCCAGCAGCAGAGGCAATCATAAGCATCCTTGTTGCAAAGCTGCAATTATTACTTCTTTCTAGCATTTAATTATTGTTGGCCATTCAAGCAGTGATAAATAATTACTTTTATAGCATGTAACAATATTTTTCCCGTTTTGAAACCGACCTCAACCTCTTGACCCAAATTATTATTATTATTATTATTTTAACTCGTGTTTAGAAACACTCCGTATTATGCAGTTGTTTTTCTGGATTAATTCAGCGGAAGGAGAGCAACAATTATTAATTGACATTATTTGAAACATTAAAAGGGTTAATTTTGTTTCACACAATTAAGGAAAAGATTTTTGTTGTTACTTGATAATAATAGAAGAACAACATGATTAGGTAAGAATTAGGTAGAACGAGAAAGTTAACGAAGGTTTAGACGTATAAAGAAAGTTTATATAGTTTCTGTAGGGAACACTGGAAGACTTTTCTTGAAGTAATATATAAAAAATATGGAAGGTAGTGGTAGTAGTAGTGGTGGCTGGACTTTTTTAGGGGGACTGCTTTTTTGGAAGTAAGGGACACTTTTATTTTATACATAAGTTGTACTTTGTTTTTAAGAGGGGGGACGAGTAGACAGACGTTTGTTGCTGTTTTTTTTTGGTTTCGTTTTTAGTAGGTTTTATTAGTTTTACCTTTCGTTTACCAATTTGTCACGTTTTGGGTCACGAGGATGTCGTTTCATAATGTCCGACTCTGCTTCTTCATAAGCCAGAGATATAGCTGGAACCTAAAGACACACGGTGAAAGCGACAAAAAAAATTGGTAATGACACAAACAAAACAACAAAACATAATAATTAGAACAAAAATTATTATCATTAGACAACGAAGAGAGACAAAAAAACATTATGAACAGGACTCTAATAGTCCACATTTTAAAAAATGACTCAGACTAATAAAGTGGAAGGAACCGAACAGTAAAAACAGTGCAGTACAATAGACGTAGTTTCGTTTGGTTCCTTTCACTATACTACCTATGTTGTTAATAATTAAATTGGGGCACAAAACAGTCATCATGATGATACGAGGAGCCCCAATCGTACCAAACAAAAATGTGATAAATTGAACCGCGACATTATTATTAACTTGACACATGACGATGAACACCATTAATTGATATAATTATTGTATAGCGCGAATTGCAATGCATAATAATGATAATACTATAATTCTCTAATCAGCGCATCTAATGTTGGTTTTCTAAAAAGGCGCATATATATATAGTAATGCTGCACACAAACCAGACGTAGACCATAAGAAAGAAAGTAGATGTACACTGACACTGGTCTTTGCTTAGTCATGAAATTGCTTAATCATGCTGCATGAAAATATGACTTTTTAAATATATACTCACACAATTACGCACAAAGAACGTAAAATGAAATTTGACAATCACACTATAAGAGACTAATTTGACATAATGTTTTTTGTGTACTTATTGTACACATTATGGAATTTAAGACTGTTGGTGAGAAAGGTTTTGTTGCAAAAAGCTGCCACGGGAAAAAGCATGTAAACGAAAATAACAAATTAATATATATCTTGTCCATGAAAAGATGAAAAAAGTGAGAAAGAGAAATTTATGTTTTCTTCTGCTTTCTCCACCTTTCTCATCTAAAGAACTAGATTAGGCATATTTAACAAAACATTTAAAAAACAAACAAAAATAGTTTTATAAGGGGAGTTTCTATTGCTGCAGCAAATTGTAACTTATAAAAGATTGGTTGTTGTTGTTTTTTGTTGTTGTTCCGTTGGAAATATTTTGCCTTTACCTTTCATTAACCAATTTGTCTTTAAGAGGGTCGCGAAGGAGCCCTTTTCATGATGTCACTTTCAGGAGCTTCATATGCAAGAGAAATAGCGGGAACCTAAACAACGTGTTCACATATATACATAAATATAAAAAAACTTGGCAAAATGTTTCATTTTTTTCCACACTGGTCAATTCAACTAAAATTACAAAAGGAAACAAAACACACCACGTAGATGAGTAAGAAGATTTCATCATCGAGATTTGTAACGCAACAACAACTACATAAGATGTCTTTCAATTTTTTTTTGCAAAAGCCGTTTTTGAAAACCATGCTTTTTTGCAGCTACAAATTTGACTCTATAAATTTTTGCAATTACATATTCACTTTTGCTGAGAGTGAAAATCACCACCTACTTGAATCATTCACACTATATTTAAAAGATCTTTTTTTAATTAGAGAATAGTAAAAACGTGACTTTCTAATGTGCGTGCTCTCAATCAGATAAAAATTTGGATCAATTTGTTCTGGAAAAAATGCATTACTACTAATATTTGTGCATGATTTCTTTCCAGAACCATCATTCTTCTATTCTAATGTCTAGCTCTAAAAATAGATACTTTTGACTTTCACCTAAGCTATAATTTTTCTGCGCTATAAGATTTTAAGTTTGGTGATATAAAAATAAGAGTATATCTAAGTGCATTTCATACTTTTATTTCATTCTCTTGTGCAATAATTTGTATTATTTTTTCTTCTCGGACATGCAAACAAAAAGTGAAAGAAAAGAAATTGCGGGGAGAAAGTATTGTGTGGGTTGATTTTTGGTTGGAAGAATTTATATACACTTTGTGTGTTAATTAAGTATTATTTTGTACTTGACTGAAAATGAATTTGAAACGATGGTGGGTATTATTTAGTAATGGTACTCGTTCAAACTGTGTAGATTAATTACCATCAAATCTGGGGCTACTATAATTATTACACGACAATTTTTCTTGCATTCAGTTAGTTCTGTTAAAAATTGAATACTTGTAAGTTTACTTTTATGGTGGTATGTACAAAAACAATACAGTTAATCTCTAATCTTATGCAATTGACTTTTTGAGATCAACTTTTATCATCATTACTAATATGATGTTGCATTGCAGCACCGCGCAGTACTTTAATACTTAATATCCTTTCAGTCCTAATTTGTTTTCACTCCTGAATTGTCGCGAATAATTTAAATGGTCAATTATTATGGTTATCGATATTGTATTTATGATATTTATATAAAAGTAAGAAGAAGGAGTCTTGTACGTACCATGTCAGTACCCAAATCAATGCAAAGAATGGTGACAGTTCCGAGTGGAAGAGGAACGTTGAAGAGAATGAAGAGCAGGAATGGAGAAATCTCAGGAATATTTGAAGTCAGCGTGTATGCAATGGATTTTTTCAAGTTGTCGAAGATCAATCGTCCTTCCTCAACACCAGTAACAATGGAGGCAAAGTTGTCATCCAACAGAATCATGTCAGCGGCTTGCTTAGACACATCCGAACCAGCGATACCCATAGCGACACCTGAAGAGAGAAGAAAAGTGTAAATATGAAATTGAATTCAACGGAATTTAGTTTAGTTATTACAAGGCACAATACCAAACTGCCTCACCCTAAATGTTTTCATTTGTCAAATTATTTGCACCATAAGATTCGTCCACGTCTAAAACTCCTATATTTTTCCCAATTTACTGAATACCCAAGTAATTTTTAGCACAATCCCCATAAGAAATGCACGTATACAAGCACCAAGTACTTAGCCAAGAGAAAGTATTAACGCACAAAGCCTTCATCACACTAGCATGTCGCTTTCTCTCTTTCATTCATGCAGTGCGTACAAGCTACATGTATCAATTTTCGAGACGTAGACGACTCTTTTGGTGCAAATATTTAGTTTGGTAAAAAAATGATTTGGCATTGGTTCGTTGTTGTCTTAGTTGCTTACCAATATCGGCCTTTTTCAAAGCAGGAGAATCGTTGACACCATCACCAGTTACAGCGACGATAGCTCCTTGACGCTGGCAACCTTCAACAATGATGAGCTTTTGTTGTGGAGATGTACGGGCAAACACGATCTCAGTATGATGCCTCAAGATATCATCCAATTGATCAGAAGACAGGTCCTTTAATTCGGTTCCGTGAATGACGGCGGCCTTTGCATCAGCTGGGTTAACTTCAGAAACTGGGATGTTTAACCTTTGAGCAATGTCCTCAACAGTTTCGTTTCCTGAGAAGAGAATGTACTTATTAGATGAGACATAAGTAATTTACATGAATATAATTACTTTTAAACCTTTAATTAGAAGAAGAATGAAGCAAGAGATTAATTATGTTTCCTTTTTGAAGGCAAATGCTGTTGAATGATTGATAGGGAATCACTCGACCCAAATAACTAGCCTACATATTTATTCCATTATCACAAAGTTCCTCTCCTGTTTCCTAGCGCATATTAAGCGATACAACAAGTACGATTTCTCTATTTATGTTTTGAGGTTTTGGAATTCAAAATTCAAAAACTTTCCCTAATGTTAATCTATTTCACTCACCTTCATCACGAGCAAGTAGCGGGGATCGTTGGGGTCCTCAGTTTCGTGAATAGAGACCTGGTACTTGTTGGTCGAGTTGAAAGGAACCTCACAGACCTTTTTGTTCCTTGCCCGGTAACTCATGACATCGTGGAGAGCCAATTCCATACATTTCAACAGAGCAGCCTCAGAAGCATCACCGTTCACCTCACGTTTCAAAATTGGAACACCTTCTTGGTTACCCTTGAATTCAGCACGGTTACAGAGGGTCGCGACACGAGCAAGAGCCTTGAATCCGTCACTAGTTTTGTCGTATGATGCACCAGATTGATCTTCAGTTGTATCGGCTTCAATGATTTGATTATCTGTATAGTAGGAAAAGGTTTACATTAGGTTTCAATGTTCTAGTAAATTGTGCTGTTAGAGAGGGCCATAACATGGCGGTCACTAACAGCAGCAGAGTAATAAAAAATTAAAAGGGCAGGTGGGAAAGAAATGAATGGAAACGTTTGGATTTTTCAGGGAGCACTTGAAAAACGGATTAAAGTTTGATGTCGAACAGTTCAGGAGTAGTTGATAATTATGAAATAGAAGCATTCACGCGGACGAGAATAAAAAGAAGACGGGTGGGGGACAGAACAGAAGTAGTGGCGTAGAAAGGAGTCAGAAAATTAGAGGACGCTTCGAGTTTATGGGGAATTTTGGATCTAGTGGCATAAAAGAAAGATAGAGATTTGTTTGGGAATAGTTAAATATAGTTGTGTTGGATCGCGAAGAGGACGTTGAATGAGTTACTGGTGGGTTTTAGACAAAGTCTCAGTCGAATTTTCGCGATTTTTTCGGGAATAGTTAGAAATAATTAATTGTAGTTAGAAATAGCCGGAAGTCAGGGCGTGGAAGACGACGTTGAGAAAGTTACACGAAGCCGCTAGGCGTATTTAAACAGATTTCGACCGGGTTTTATTTGGGAAAAGTTGGCAATAGTTAAAAAAAGTTAAAGATAGTTGAATAAAGTTAAAAAATGTGACCGTAGAAGACGACATTGAAAAGGTTTTGCGAGGTAATTTGGGGGTATTTCAAGGGATTTTGATCGGTTTTTTGCAAAAATAGTTAACTATTAATTAATTATAGTTAAAAATAGTCAAAAACGGGGCGTGGAAGACGATGTCGGAGTTCAGCAAGCTATTTTCGTGGTATTTTGACGGATTTTGATTGGAGTTTTTGGAAAAAAGTTGAAAATAGTTTTAAAAAGTTAATATAGTTAAAAATAGTAAGAAACGGTGGCGTAGAAGAGGACGTGGGGAAAGTTTCACGGGGTATTTCGGGCGTATTTCAACGGATTTTGGCGGGATTTTTTCGGGAAAAGTTGGAAATAGTTAAAAATAGTTAATTATAGTTAAACATTTGGGCGTAGAAGACAATGTTGAACAGGTTACACGGGGTATTTCGGGCGTATTTCAAGGGATTTTGACCGGGTTTTTTGCAAAAATAGTTAAAATTAGTTAATTAATAATTAATTATAGTTGAAAAAAGTCAAAAACGTGTGCAAAGAACAGATCAAGGTAACGTTGTTCAACGTTATACGGGGAAAATTCCATCATTTCATGTCGAATTTTCCGGAATAGTTAAAAATAGTTAAACGTAGTTAAAAGTAGTTAGAAATCAGGGCGTAAAAGACGACGTATAAAAAGTTTAGCGAGCCATTTTGGGCTTTTTTGACGAATTTTGGCGGGATTTTTCCCGAAAAGTTAAAGATAGTTAAAAGTAGTTAACAATTGTTGGAAATAGGGGCATAGAAGAGGACGTAGAGAAAGTTCCGTGACGTTGTTTCGGCGTATTTCAACGGATTTTTACCGGGTTTTTTGCAAAAATAGTTTAAAATAGTTAATTAATAATTAATTATAGTTGAAAATAGTCAAAAACGGGGCCTAGAAGACGACGGCGGAGATCAGCGAGCGATTCGGGGCGTATTTAAAGGGATTTTGGCGGGATTTTTCCGGGGAAAGTTAGGAATAGTTGAAAATAGTTAAAAGTAGTTAAAAACTACGGCGTAAAAGAGGACGTGGAAGTCGTTGCACGGGGTATTATGGGCGTATTTCAACGGATTTTGACCGGGTTTTTTGAAAAATAGTTAAAAATAGTTCATTAATAATTAATTATAGTTGAAAATAGTCAAAAAGCGGGCGTGAGAGACGACGTCCGAGTTAAGCGAGCGATTTGGGGCGTGTTTCAAGGGATTTTGGCGGGATTTTTTGGAGAAAAGTTAGAAATAGTTACAAATAGTTAAATATAGTTAAAAATAGCCAAAAAGGGCGTAGAAGAGGACGTCCGAGTCAAGCGAGCGATTTGGGGCGTATTTCAAAGGATTTTGACGGGATTTTTTCGGGAAAAGTTGGATATAGTTAAAAATAGTTTATTATAGTTGAAAATAGTTAAATTGGAACGTAAAAGACGATGTCGGAGTTCAATGAGCAATTTTGGGCGTATTTTGTCGGTCTTTGGCAAGATGTTTTCGGAAAAAGTTGAGAATAGTTAAAAAAAAGTTAAATATAGTTAAAAACTAGGGTGTCAAAGACGACGACGACGAAGTTAAACATGGCATTTTGGGCGTATTTCAAGGGATTTTGGCGGGATTTTTTCGGGAAACGTTAGGAATAGTTGAAAATAGTTAAAAGTAGTTAAAAACTAGTGCGTAGAAGACGACGTCGAAGACGTTGCACGAGGTATTTCCGGAGTATTTCAGCGGACATGGCGGGATTTTTCCGGAAAAAGTAAGGAATAGTTGAAAATAGTTAAATATAGTTAAAAATAGTTAAACTGGAACGCGTAAAATTGGACGTCTAAAAACTTCAGCGAGGTATTTTGGACGTATTTCAACGGATTTTGACGGGATTTTTTCGGGAAAAGTTAGGAATAGTTAAAAATAGTGGAAAACTAGGGTGTAGAAGAAGACGTCAAACAGGTTCCACGGGGTATTTTAGACGTATTTTGAAGAAATTTGACCGGGTTTTTGGGGAAAAGTTGAAAATAGTTAAAGATAGTTGAAATTAGTGGAAACAGGTGGCGTAGAAGAGGACGTACGGAGGGTACTGCTGTACGTTTCGGCAAAAGTCGGTCAAATTTTCGAGAATTTTTCTCGAATAGTTAAAGATAGTTAAAAGTAGTTAACAATAGTTGGAAAAAGGGGCATAGAAGAGGACGTAGGGAAAGTTCTAGGACGTGTTTTAGGCGTATTTTGACGGATTTTGACCGGGTTTTTTGCAAAAATAGTTAAAAATAGTTAATAATTAAATAATTATAGTTGAAAATAGTCAAAAACGACTTTCCAAACCACAGATGCGCAACAGTCATCCTGTAATTAAAATTAAAATCATAATTAGTATTAATTATAACTATATTTTAACTAATTACAATTAATTATTCAACTAATTTTGACATAATGCAAATGGACATGTATGAAACAGTGCGGCATATGAAAGATGGATCGTTCTAGCGATAGAATAGGACTGAATTAACTTTAATTAATTAATTAATTAATTTTTGTACGACTTTAACTATTTAACATATGCTGAAATCACTGAACAATGGACCGGTAGTTGTACAAAATTTAGATATTGTTTCATAAAATCTACGTATTCTTCACTGCATTTTCCGGAAATATCAAATTATGAATTAAATTTGTTGCAAAAAGTTATATACATGTAGGTAGTTTTTATTAACGGTTTTTGCCGTTAGAAATCTTCAAATTCAAAACCACCAGTACTAAACTCCCCACGCTCGGAAACCTATACATCCACATTCATATTGCCATGCTATCTGGGCGCCCCTATAACGGACGGACGGACACTCGTGATCACATAATGTTCCAAACTCCGTTTGCAACATAATAAAGTACGAAGCTGAGCAAATCTCATTAAAATTTGAAGTTAATTGTTGGAGGCGTTCGAAATTTATCGCGCGAACCATCATACTCAATACTATGCAATTTTACTCCTCATCATCACATCCCTATCACACGTGTTGTGTAGATGTGTCAGTGTCACCTTCCCTCCCCGGTGGTTTTTTAAGCATTATATTTTCGGCTGAAGGTAGTAATTGCGAAGGCAATCGTAATTTGAGATGTCCCATTCCAGGTATTTAGTACTTCACCTCAAAGCCAGCTCATGATTACGGGAAAAGCCAGGTTGGAAATTGATGGGATCATCATCATTATTATCAACATGCGTGATGAACACGAGGAAAAAAATATATGGCTTTATGTGTCATCATCATCATCTGCATTGAAAGCATTCCAAAATTAGATTGGGATGGAAGGAAAAATTGCACTTTTAAAAATTCCAATTTCATTAAGCTTCCTGGAAATGACAGGGATGTGGGTTTGACAGGATTACTTACACCGACGTGAGCACTACAGGAAGAAATTCATTTATTTTCCCTGTAGAAAATTGGCTTGCAACATGCCAACCCGAATCGGAAAAATGCAACGATGAACTTCCTAATTTGTCTATCTCGTTTGCGAATGGATAGTTAACCGATGCAATTGTATATAAGTGAAGCACTACTACTTTTGACTACTTCCAACGGGAATTGGAATATTTCGAGGTAAATGGAAGGGGATTTTTTTTATCGCGGCTCGATCCTTACTAGACACATTTAAAGGATATACATACTTATCATGTTGCTCGAGGACCCACTTCTCATTTTCTCCAATAATCATTCCATTTTCGGATGTAATATCATCACCACGTCGCTACCGACTACCAGGGAGCTTGATCCTAAGCCAGGATCGGTGCTTTTTAGCGGGAGACGTCTTCAGATAATTTTTTGGAGGGATTTGGAAATTTTACCACCGGAACTTTCCGGATCTTACTACATTTTTTGTATTTTTAAACTGTAGGAAACCTTCAGTAAATTACTTTACCAGCGTCAATTTTGGGGTAACGTGAAACAAGTTTTGGGTACATAGCGTGGCAATGATGGCTTGTCATAAAAGATCCTTTTCCTCTAACTCTTCATCTATGACCTGTAAAAATACAAGTCAAGTCCCCCGGGATTTCCTTTTTCATTTCACAAAATCAAGCCTTAAAACTCCGACCAGGTAGGTCTATTTACTTCAAACAATCCGGGGACCTTCTATCGGGTAACACTACTCATGTAATTACTTCCAATCGACTCCAAGCCGGATTATATTTCCTCCTGGATAGAGTATGGATTGGATAATGGGAGCACGTCTCTCTATTACCGTCCTCATCATCACTTGAACATCTCGTGCGTGATTGCGATTACCATTGTTGTGTGTCCTCCAAAAGTAAATCTTCTCTCACTCGCTCGTTCGCTCGCGGTCGTCCTCTTGATCTCTATCCCATCCCAATTCATTCTCGCAGAAGCTAGCCAAGATATATAGCTTCATATACATCCATACGTGCTCACTTCTTCATAGTAACATTTTATTGCTGCATCCATCCCACTCGAAAAACTACTACAAACTTGTGCTATCCAGGGACAAAGTCTTTCCTTTTCAAGAGCCCAGTTAAAAATATCCACTTATCAACGCTCTCATCCCTTTTGTTTTTTTTTACATTTCCAGAGTGAAAGAGAAGCCTTCTGGCCCGGCCTGGTGTGTGCGGTCTCTGAGTGTGGGAGAGAGTGTGAGCGAGGAGTTCCAGCCGCTGGAGAAAGTCTGAGAGTGTGTGTGTGGAGTAGAAATTTTCCTTTCCATTCAATACATTTTTTGCTCAGTCTTCATTTCTCCCCTAAAGGTAAGATTTTCCCTTCAAACTTTACACAAATACTACGCGGGAATAGTAATAACTTATTTATTAGCGAGTTTTCATCAATCAGTCATCCCACATGGAAAACTTTTCAATTCATTACATGTAATATTTCATCATTCCATGATGCACCATAATATTATAACCGCAAGGCTCCTAAATACTAGTACTACTACTGTTTCATCTCTCGAGCATTTTCTGTTTCCATCCACTCGACAGCATTGCATTCCGCTCTACTTACCGCTTCCCCTCACCACGATGACTACCACCGTTGCCGCCGTAATCATAATCATCGCAATTCATCACAATCATAGATGAGCTCTAGAGCTCTTCCTCTTCCACCTCTATAGAACTTTTTTTTTCTTCCGCCGCTCTACCTCTGGAATAATCTGCTTTCCATATGTATTCCATTTTATTTACTTACTAGATGGGGATTTTGCCTTTTACGGTGCTCAAAAGTGTCG
>JAHZNH010000138.1:0-11863 GCA_027744355.1 Tyrannoseira gladiata
TGCATTTTTCATTGCACTGAAATATGCATGAGTGCATACAGGAAAAAATTGAATCAGGGAAAAAGTGAACATATGCGACTGTACTTCTTCCTGAGCTCGGAGTGATCATTATTAGGTGGTCTTTGGCGCATGACGTGGTGCACTCAATCACAGCCCCTCAGCTTTGAATATCAATGTAAATATTATCGTTGGATATTTTTAGCGAATGAACCTTTTCCAGACTTTTGAACAAAGCTGTGCTGATTGGCTTAATTAAGTAGTCCCTAATTGCTTGCATTAATTATGCAGTTAATTATTTGCAGCATTTAATGATGAATTTGTGAGCTAGTAAACTTTTAACCATGAAAAAATTCGCGTCTCTTTACACAGCATTTTGAAATTTTTGTTTGAATAAACTCACGTAAGAAGGAAGCTGGGTAATTTGTTGCGTCACAGCGTGCCTAATTTTATCGCGGGGCAATAAAAAAAGGAAGGTGATGCTCCGATGGTTTTCAGCTTTTTCATCGTCTGCTTTTCTTCACTTCGCTTTTATTTTCCGTGATTGTATCTATTATTCAATTTTCATCGAACCGTTTACCCATAATGATTCCTCCAAAATCTCAGTTGTTTTCGTGATCTAAACGGTCGAATGATCAGAGAACAAGGAGAAGGAATTCCAAGCAAATTGCATCATGAACGTCGTTGACAACTTGAGAGACAATAAAACGCATGTAATGTTTCATTTAAAAGAGTATACAATTTTTTTCTGTTTATTATTATTGTCTCCGTGTTTTTGTTACATTCGTGCGCTTTGCGGTCGGTGTCTGCCGCATGCGAGCGAGCAGTCAGGAGGACGGAGAATTTTTAGGGGAGAAAACAACGAAATTGCTGTAAAAATGAAAATAAGCAGAGGAAGAACAAAAAAAAGTGCCGTGACGTGTTTATATGTACTGCAAGCAACTATGTATTTTTGTAACAATTTTGTCGCAGCTCATAAATGCGGGCTTGTGTTCTAGCGGCTTCCTACAACTTGTGTGGGGTGACACGACACGAGCGCATAAAATAGTCATAATGACGACGATCTCTAATAAGTTCGGCAAACGTCACGCGTGTGTCTTTCACGTCCGTTTGCCACCACTTCCCGGTATTTCAAGTGGAGAGAGTCATCTTTATTGTGGCCCTTAAATAAAACATTAAACCCGATAATTTCCAATTGTTGTCGAGCATAATGATGTTGTACTGTAGGGCTTGCGTGCGGCAAGTCAACTCTATCATTCTTAAATTATATACATGAATTATTCATTTCTCGAGCAATGGTAGATAGATTCACAGAAAAGGAAATAAAGCGAGTATTGCCACAAAACACGACTTATTTTTTCTGTGCCAGTAATAAAATTGCGGGAAGTCGCCGACTTCATTATTTATTTGACTCCTAAAAAAGACAACTCCTAGGTTCATAAGTAAATGATAGAGAAAAAATAATACCGTAAACTCATCCAATTTACTTTAACAATGCTATCGGCAGCTTTGTACAAATCAGGTTCAGGCCACAACGACTCTGGTGAGAGACACATTAAGGATGCACGTGCAGACATAGGAGATATAAAAAAACCTTATCCTAATCGGTATTTAATGCGCTAAATATTATGGACACTAATCAGGGCAAACGCATACCTGAACAATACAAGTCATAAAAGTGTGGTTGATATGCGTAATGGAATTAAATTAAAGACAGCTCCTCTCAGTAATTGACATTGCAAAACGTGAGTGAAGATGCAACACTTCAATTTGCTCTGAAAATAAACTTTTGTGCTAATCGTAATTGCGACAATGAAATAATCAAAATAATCTAAACTTTTCTTAAGCCACTTAATTGTGTAGGCACGTATCACATGAATGAAAAAAGTTTGCCACTTCCTGCCAGTGCAGTTTTATTGCGTAAGGTAACAGTACATTTGCACCGATAAGTAAGTATATGGTAAGGAGTTGCTTAACTTCAATTTACGGATTATCATCACTTTTGATTGACGAAGGAAGCTTCAAAATTGAGAATGAAATGTGCATTACATACTCACCCTGATGATGGTGATGGTACGCTAGAGTAGGCTTAATATGAATTAGCGAATCAATTATTATGAGTTATCTTGGTTGAAAATCTTAACGCATAAAAAGGTCGTAATTATGCATGCAAATTTGTCATTAATACTTAAGTGAGTTGATCCATTTATGCTCCATATCTAACAAGGAAGCTCATGAAGTACTTATAATTATGATTTGTAATGTCAGGAAATATACTAAATGCAATTTGAAATAGGTAGTTAATAATTATGAAAAAATTATTATGGACAATTCCTGACCCAAGCTAAGTAAATAGGTTATTATCGGTTTTGTTGAAATCAACAAGCAGATTTTAAATTATCTAATAATGCATTGAAGAATTCATAAGTTTAAATAAGTTTATGTGTGCATGTAATACAGTACAGTTTAAAAAATGGGAATGACGATGAAGAAGCGGAAAATTTCATTGCACTAACAAAGCAATCCGAAGCCTCAGCGAGTGAGTGAGTTGAACTCAAAAGGGGAAGCTAAAGCTGAGCCGACAATAAATTTTAAAGCAAAATTTGATTTATCATGATGACGATGACATAACTCGAAAACGCAATCTCCCACATTTCGAGTTGTGAAGTAAGTACATTTCTGTCACATAATTATATCAAGGAAGTGTTTGTTTTCCCCCTAGAAGTATCATCAATAAAGCCGTGGTGAAAAAAAATCCTTCTTAATAGGAGGAAAACGGAAGAAGTAATAAGATGGAAAACATAATCATGTATGCAAGATTATGATTTTCCTGAGGAGGTGGACAAATAAGGTGGAAAAGTAGATCTGAACTCAAGTACTTGGCACTGGCAGCCAGATACTTATGCGGTAGGGCCAATTATACGATGGTCTATTGATGGTCCCTCTCCGGAGGAGTCGCCCGACCAAAAGGTGGGATGGGCTATCAACACTCGTAAAGACTCCTCTTCTCATTCCTTTTACGTATTTTTTCCACTTCACAAGCACAACGTAGAAAGAAAACAACACTCCTGCCTGCCAGGCTTTTTAGGTATCATGATGTGCAATACTGAAGGGGAGTAGTAGTAGTGATGATATTCCCCTCCAAAAAAACACATCAAAACCATAATATACTCATCACTATAAACACGTTTCTTCATACTGCGGGATAAACTTATTCGAGAGAGAGAGAGAGGATGCAATGAAAACGAGCAAAGTTTCGGGAAAGAACTCTTTAACTAGGAGTGAAAAAGCTCTTATGATTACGCTTTAGCATTCCACTTCAACCGTGCATAATACCAGACCAGAGCAGAGCGAAGCGAGAGAGGAAGAGATTAAGCTCTCAAAACGTACACATTTTTCTATGGGGTGATCACAAGCACTCACTCAGCATTGTGCACAATAATGCGCTCTTCTCGCTCCATGTTCGGAGGGGCAGCCCCATTTTCAGCCCACTAATGCTCTTCACTTGAAAAAAAAGAGGCTGCTTGGTGGTTGTAGAAGTAGTAAGAGCACTGAGCATAATATTTCTGCCACCCTTTTAATGTGAGTAGGGAGGCAGTTGCGTCAAGCGACGAAGATGTGAGGAGGAAAGAGTGTGTATAAACTGCATAATCTCTCATTGTCTACCACTGCCCACTCGTATAATAAGGCATAATATGGAATTTACTTTATAAACTTACCGAAAAACATCTGCTTTACTGCCTTTTTACAAAAGTTAGCCAACAATCTGTACACAAAATAAAGATCAAGGCGAGAGTCGAGTCGAGTGAGTGAGTGGTTGCTTTCGTAGCGGAGGAGACAAGCAATAAGCATGTAGTATTACTAGCTTGCTTACATCTAAACCTACACCAGTTTACAGGCATCACTTCAGCTGCCGACCACCGACGCATGGTTCTCTCCGCGTTTTTTATTCTCTGCAATAAAAAAGGAATTTTATGGAGAAGCAAGAAGACTTTGTAGCCTCCTGTTAAACAATAATTAGTACGTGGAGTGAAGGCAGTCGCACGAATAATTAGGAGAAAAAACAGTATCGGCTCATACTTAAGCAATTTCTCGTATGCAAGAATAATAATAGTACCAGTAGCGGCTAATTGACTGATGAGCTATCTAATTTCAATTTAAATGCTAAACTAAAAACTGGAAAACTTGTTGAAGAAAAAATAATATTGATTTCCACGCAGAAAAACTTACATATACTGCAGTGATCGTGTGGAAAAAGTTCTTTTTATCAGAATGCCCCAATAACTCCGGACTCGTATGAAAAAAGTTGGGACAAAAACACCGAACGCTTAGCACCGTTTAGTGGCAGCCCTACTGGAATGGGGCGACTTGTGACTACGTACAATCGCAGTGACAAATATTAGCTTTGTGAACAAGGAAAAATAAAGCTTCACTTTTTGGAACTTTTCTACTAAATACTCTGATTTTCCAGCGGAAGTAATATTCATCCATTTGTCAGAAAAAAAATCACCGCAAAATTGATTTGAGTTTTTTGTGTCGCCCACTGGAACAAAAATCGTTTGAAGCAGATTTGTTCTGAGAAAAGACAAGGTGTGAGCAAACACTGTCAAGATCTTTATCAGGGCAGAAATAATAAGTCTGCAAATTTGTTAGCACGGTCCTGCGTGATGACCAAACCGTGAGCTTTTTACCAACTTTGTTTTGGTTTTATGACTTAAAAAAGCAACTTCCTGTTGGAGGAGTAAAAACCAAGAAAAAAGGCATAAAAATACTATTTTTATTGCAGTTTGACTGGCTCGTGAGATCTCCTGTGGCTTTCTTGGCTTAACCTCATTTACATTTTTGCTGGTTTAGTGGTGTTTTTCAAAAAAAAAGTTTTTGTATCACTGACAGTTCATACCTCTCATGAGATAATTGGCAGAGAGAAGGAGATGACAATCTCTCGTCTCATATTAAATACGAGGGAGGACTAGAAACTTTTAGATGATTACGGTTACCCTCATGTAGTAGTAGAAGATACTCTTGTTTTTGAAAAGTGCTGCTACCGTTTGTACGTACGTCGTACGTGTATGTACCCAGTTTCTGCCTTTCTAGTTTATTTCACGAACATTACTCCTCCGGCAAATCTCTGTTCTTCTGTGAGCTGATATGTCATGTCGACATGATGAGTGCCGCCGCACGTAATCATTTGTAAATTTGGACAAGATAATTTCGCCTTTATAAACAATGAGATTGTAAACTAAAAGGCAAAGATCAGAAGAAGGAGCTCATTTTCACCTGTCTCGTCTCCCATTTTCTATTAGTGGTTTATCTGCTGAATACATCTTAATTAGACTGACATCTTTATAGCTGACAGAAAGAGGGAGAGAGGAGCTCACATAACGTGGTGGCAATCAGAAAATAATCTTATGCTCTTCATTTAAGTAGGACACGCACGACGTCGCGTTGGTCTATCCTTTGGGTTAAAAGAGATTTTGAAAGAAAAAAATGACTCGATAATTATGAACAAACGTCACTCCCGCAAATAATCGCTGAAGACGTCTTTCCAAACATACAGACGTATGCACTGATCTCTCCAACTAAAACCTGTCACGTTTTGTGTTCTTCTAACGAACAGCAGAGAATCACATCAACATCATCTCATCGTATTTATCGGCGGACAAGACGAGTCTACTACTTTGGAGTTGAAAGTACATACATGTTACGTACTATTATTATCATCATTACTACTGCTCACTCGGAGAAGATACGACACAAGCCTAGTACAAAGATAATAATTGATATGTTAAGTACTCTAATAAATTGCGCTCCGCGACAAAATTGAAGACCATTTTCTCTCTGATAATTAGCTTTGTCAAAGCAGATCAAAATCTCAGGAGGCGGTAGTATTATATGTTGCACGTAATGTGCTTTAATTAGTGAACTGTGCAGTAATTGAGGAAGTACTCATAATTAACTTTAAAAGATCGCAGATGAGGTGGAAGAAAGTCAAACAATTTTTAATTTGATTCTAAATTAGATTAGAAAATAGAGACAGATACGTACAAGCCAGCTATAAATTTGGATTTTTTTTGCAATGAAAGTGTTCTCGTGAAAAGGCAGAGACGGGAAAGAAAGAAAAACAAAACAGAGTGTCGTTAGATGCATGTCAAATATGACAGTGAATGCTGTGTCATCAGTGCCGTCATCACTGGCTCCTATGGACAAGACATCAGACGGACCACCTCAGAGTATGAAAAGGGCTCGCTTTCTCATCAACGACATTCTCTCCTCATCCGCGGTTCAACATAATGAGAAGGATGAACCGGAAGTGCTGAGTGAGCCAGACAGGGGATATTCCCCTGCTGGAAACCATGGCTCAGATTTACCTAAAGATCTTAGTTTTCACCGGAGGTCCACCTGCGGCGATTCATCAGACTACGACGATTCAGAGTCAATTAAAGGTAACTTTATTTAAATCGAATTCTTTTTTATAATTAAACCTTTGTGTAATGTACTTGAATTAGTGGCACAAGTGTTTTACAAATCAAGTCTGGAATTTAATTACAATATACTGACATTGACTCTACAAAAACATGGCATTATTGACCTAATGGTGGATTAAAGTCCTCCAATTTGGGCAAATATTCTCAGCCAGTCTCGACCAAAAACGACCGATTTTCTTCCTCTTACAACATTTGCTTTGCACGCAATGTTTTCACAAGTCAAGCCCAACATGAGCATCTAAAAGCACACATGTAAAAGTTATTTCACATTCTCAAACAAATTATTGTTTTTCCCGTGCCTTTTATGTAAAAGATACCTGAACCAAAATTGGACATGCGGGAAAATCTCGCGTGCACAAAACATTTTCTGCAGTCCATTCTTAGAAATTATTCATTGCTCATTACGAATTAACCGTCCGGTTAAAGCAAAGCCACGGCAATATCGTTCCGAGATTGATTTTTAGACCCGTAACATTCATTAAGACATAAAGAGGGATAGAGATACGTAGTAATTGTCATTATTAAATCAAGGGGACAAGGATCGAACTTATCCAGCACAAGTAGATGTTCCATCGTAACATGCGATATTCTTCCCAGTTTTTATGTGTTCGCTCTCAATCCTTTTCCTGTCACTTCACTCTAAAAGTATAGCCCTCTTAGTTAGTTTATCGTGGAAGGATAACTTTGGGCCCACACACATAATAAAAAATAATACTTAATCCAAAGTCGAGTTCCGGAGTTCCAACAATTTTGATGAGACTTGGCCCCAAAATATTTATTGGTTCACAGTCAGAGGCCAGGCAGTTGTTAAGTTGCATAATGTCTGTGATGTGGCTTTCTGATGGTTAAAATGCTATTAAGTCGAATTCATTTCCCCCTTACGCCCACATCAAGTAATTTCCCTCTCGTTCGCTGGATTAAGTAAGAGTTTCAGGTTAAAATGAAATATCCTCTTTGTAATCATCTCCCTCATCTAATCTTCATCAAATAAGCCATATTAATAGTGAAACTTCATACATGCGTTTATGAACCATAACAGGCATTAAGAAGGCATTCATACCTACATATGTATCTCTCCCTACTTACATATACTTACTTACCTTATCCACTCTGCTCGACTCCACTCACCCTGAAACGGAAGAGGAGCTGCCTCGGTTAATAAACTGTTTTGTGTACTCATCTAATAGATTTTAGCATTTTAGGTCAAAAAGTAAAGTAATAAATATATTTTCATGACATCCATCCTCAACCAAGCACCTCTTTATTCCTCTCATTTCATACAGAAAAGGAGAACATAAAAAAGTTTGATTCATTTTTTCCTCCAAAGAACGTAAACATTTCTGACTGCTGGAGTTCTCCTAAACTTTCTATACGTTTTTCTAGGATGTGCTCATTGTATATCACACTCAGTCAGTCAGCCAGCAGCAGCCAACTGCTGTTTCGTTGCTAGTTCGTTCTGACGAGCAACGTTATATTCAGATCAATTACGATTACACCAAGTGGTTCCCATGCATGTCTGCACTGCTCATCATGATTTATTATTACCCCCTTCTTTTATCCAACTTTACCTGCTCGCAGAGAAGAGCTCTTTTTTCCTCTCGATTCTCTTATCTCAAAGACATTGAAAAGCAACTTCAGCTTCGGTCTCCTCATTCATTACTTGCAATTCGAAGTGCAATATTTTTAATGAGAGTAGATTAGTGCTCCGTTGCATGCATACTACACACACGTCCCCCTATTTTCTAAAAGAGCGAGTTCCATCAAATGTACTTATATCTGAATTAGAATCTCCTAGTATTAAATTACCCCAGGGTAGGATAGCTTCGCTAATTTATTCATTATACCTACTCATTACGATAAACCTTTGCTATTATCCTTAAGATAATTACAACATCGTGTCTCTTTACTTCCAAGGCTGGAATTTTCAGCGCTAATTTTCTTCTTTTTGCTTCAGCAAAAGGAAATGAGGTAGATTGATCAATTAAAAAAATCTGTTGTGTACTATGGTTTGTAGAATGGAATAAAAAAGGAGGATAATTCCTTCAAGATTTCTTATCACTTTTCGCTGGTCGCACATTGCGTATTTATGCATAAATTAATGGCGCTCTGAATTATGTAGATTGAGGTATGCCATACACCAAGTCATTAAATAGGTACATTTATTCTTTTAATGGTTTTCCTCCTCCATCAACAAAATTGTTCTTACGTGAAAAATAATAGTAATAATAAGGATTAATTTCTAATTGCACAATTCAATACCGTTCTTTTGGGAAAAAATAATTGAAGAATATCATTAACATTCAGTTCAAGTTGGTGAACATGATTTTCGATTGTATGAGAAGCTATTAAATACACGGTTCAAGTTGATTGATTTGAGATAAGGGCCATCAGATCAGAGCTTCAATAGCAGATCAGACTCGCCTGCTCATAACGTTTTTTCTGCAGCTTGAGTCAGTTTTCTTAATCATTAATCGACGGTAAATACATTCATATTTATATTTTCAAATTTAATATCATACAATGATACATAGATGCATCATACATAGATGCTTAAGTATCATTGAATTATTATGGTCAATAGCGCGTGAAAATACGATCGCAATTCTTATCAAAGGCTCGTCCGTTTATTCATTGCTTGTACTTCACAACTCCACAAATCCACATGACATGACACACCAAGTGCATGTATCCCTCAGCAAAAAAAACATGCAAAAATAAACTCAATTACGAGTACACCAAAAGTAATCATTCCAAAAAATTTTAACAAATCCACATGACATGACACACCAAGTGCATGTATCCCTCAGCAAAAAAAACATGCAAAAATAAACTCAATTACGAGTACACCAAAAGTATTCATTCCAAAAAATTTTCTAAATGGGAAAAAATCTCATTAATTTTTTGATCCCCAATTAAAAAATTATGAAAAAATAAGATTCTTCATATCATATAGGGCTAGTGCCATTCTAATCGTTTTCTCTCCGCTTGCTTGCATACGCAACTGTCTCGAACAGTTTTGATGAGATTCTATATGTAGCCCGGTAATTATTACTCGTTTCCTCTTTCCTATTACCACGATTTTTAATTTTTCTATTACACTGCACCTTGTATTTTCAGCGATCCGCAGCAATAAACCTCCGCCAGCTGCAGTAACAAAACAAGAGTAACACCACCACCACCAACCATCATCACTTGAACCGAACCCGAGCACACAAGTACATATTTTCCCTCTATTTCTAGTATACCCATGTAGTTGAGCTAAACCGAACCCATCGTTGTTATAAGTAGTGCAGTGTGTGTGGGAGATGAAGAAAGAAGATTAAGAGCGCCTAAGTAAAAACACGGCTTTTATGTAACAAGTGCAAGAGTCAACCCTTCATTAAAGCTTTTTTTGAAACAAGCCTGTGAACTTGGGCTCCTGATGATCAAGCAANCCTAAGTAAAAACACGGCTTTTATGTAACAAGTGCAAGAGTCAACCCTTCATTAAAGCTTTTTTTGAAACAAGCCTGTGAACTTGGGCTCCTGATGATCAAGCAAGCGAAACAAGAGTAGTAAGCTTGTATTTGTACTCACTCAGTTCACTATTAGACTTATTATTATTATTACCCGAATAAATTATTGCCAAGAATAATATGCATAAAAATACCACATTACTATATTCACACAAATATACCAACTACAAATCTTGCAAAAAAATATGCACGACGCGATCGCGTAAATTTTTTTTATAAAAAATTCAACCACCCTCATCCTCATCATCATTCTCATATTACACATGTATGTTTTTTTTCGAAGTAGGGGATGTAGCAGATGAGAAAAAAATACCTCCACTACTACAACCACCGCCAATTATTTGCAGTCTTAACTCGTAAATGTTTCACTTAAATTAAATAATAGGACTCTAAATGAAGTGGTAATTTTTCCTGTTGCTGATTTTCCCCCAGATTCCACAAGACGATAATGAAGTTTTGAGTTTGTTAAAGAAAACTGTAGAGTTCATTTTTCCGTTTGTTCTGACAAGCAAGCAGAAGCAGCGTTTGAGCAGCCAACTTTGAACGGTGATACGCATGCGTATTCGCTCTTCTCCTCGTTTTGTGGCATGGGATAGGACGAAAACAGGACAAAAGAGTTGTTGTTTTTCTTGGATTTAAAAAAATGAAGATGATTGGTCGTAATTACTCCTAAGCTAGCTAGTTCATTTCTGTAAAAAACAGACAAAGAGGAAACAAAAGTGATGTTAATGAATCTTACGAATGCTAGCTAGCCGCTGTGCTGCAGCCGTCCTATGCAGTAGGCCAATTTTTTTCCTGATTCCTTTCCTTCTGTCGACCACTAATGTTAACAGACAATGAAAAAATAAAAATTGTTAATTGTGTATGAATAAGGGAGAAATTAGTGGCAGAAACATTAACATCATCATCATAGGGTAAGCCACAGTCCACCTAATCCCACCAATCTAAATATTAATCGTTTATGCTGGTCATGTACTTGATTGAGCACAAACAGTTTTTAAAACGGCAATAAAATTTACTTATGCTTTGAGTGGAAGAAAAAATTCCATGTTCACTCACTGTTCGCTCGCTTCATTAAAATTTTAAGGAAGAGGCAATCAAATCGTTTGATCAAAACAATGACTTTATTTAATTAGCGAAACTTAATTGTTCCTAAGTAGTTAACCCTTTCATGCGACTGAATGAGTAACTGTACTTCTGTGCTCATTCGTACCAGTACTGCTGCTGTTAGAACTCGTTATTTTGTATGCGGGGCGATCTACATTCCTCATAAAAAATACAAGTAACGCACGTCCATAATCAATGAGCTGATGATGATTTATTGAGACATGAATGGAAGCAATGAAAATAGTTTACTATGAATAGTGGTATTCATGTGTAAATACTTGTGCCTTTAATAAGTTAATTGCCACAATTTCAAGTTTTTTCTTGCTGTGTTTCCTCTCATTTAGGAAGTAACAAGGATGATGAAGACGAGGAGAGTACGAGGAGCGAAGGTGGAGCGAGTCACGGTGGCATGGGCCACCATCATGATCACCGCAGTGGTATTATCATTCCTGGTTCCAACAATCATTCCAACGTGACTAAAACATCAACTTGAATTAAACGATATTTAATGAAACGACTTAACAATATATGGTTGATGTATTGCTACCAGTACCAGTTTATGATTCACGTGCGTACAATACAACTTCTGACATCTGGATCACACTTTCTTAAATTCATTTCGCGCTCACGTTTACCCCTTTTCTACGTCCAGTTTCTGTCAAAAGCTTTAGCAATTTGCACGAGCGGTGCACCCAAAACATTTATGGAATGGCTTCGGAAGTGGGTTTTAGAAGCCATTTAAAAGCCAGTCAATCACAAT
>JAHZNH010000139.1:0-15998 GCA_027744355.1 Tyrannoseira gladiata
GGTTTTGCCGCGAGGATGGAGTGTGTATTTATTTATCCCTTCAGAATAAAGTGGGGAGAGCGGGTATAAATAGCTTTCGGGGAAGTGTATTACCAAAAATTAATATTTCCGCATGGACAAGGGAGAGAAAATAAAATGCTCCTTGGGGATTCTTCATTCCAAATGAATTGCGCATAAAAACTGAGTGCCTCCTAGTCTCCTTCCCATTTTATTTATTCATACCTTCATCCACGTCATAGAATCGTCAATAGTATATATAGTGTAAGTCTTCAATAGCTGCCAATATATGTAAGGGTAAGAAAATGTGTGAGTTTTTATTACTTCCTTTGAATTTTGCGTTTTTGGTTCATAAATTCCCAATCCCGTTTTTCATTGAACCATAATGGATTGATTATGAGGCAATTCATGCAAAATTTAGGAAGTCCATCAACTTAAATATTTTACTGTTTTACATTTAAACTTACCGATTATTTATTCGTTGGCAGCTTTTATTAAGCATAAATGATAGGTTCAAGTAATGCTCCACTTGTTTACTTATACTTCGCCATTGTTTCGATCTACTTTACTGTTGTTCATCATCTTATCGCGAATGCCTGTATCCGGACCAGAGGCGCTGGTTGAAGCATAAATTGTGCAATTTCAGGGGATGTGGATGTGAGAAGAATGATACAAGAAAAAGAAAATGTTTTGTCAGCGATTGTCCACATAAACCGGGAACCATTCCCGTATCCAGCTAGTTCATTCCATTATTCGGAATCCACCGCTCGACGGTATTTCTTCAACATGAAATGAGCGTCACATCACAAGGAAAAAGAAATCATTCTCCTTCTGAATGTCGTTATTGTCGTTGTCATGAAAAGCAGGAATATGTTTTAGGAACATGATAAATTGCTGAGTTGACAATTTGTGCTGATACCTCAGAGAAATGCGTTCCGGGTGATCTATGAAACAGAGCCGTTTCCCATGGATTGACGAATTCCTAAAATGCAGTAAACATTCGAGAAAATTGATGAACAGACTGGGGGAATACATACGGCTGTAAAAAAAATATAGTAGTTTTATGACAAGCAACTGCTCTTAAAATCTTTTCCGTCGCAACTGGAACATACCAGGAAATTAAGTAGTACGAGTTCCCTGGGTGCGCTTCTGCTCACGCTTAAAATAAAGTAGAATAATGTAGTAATCTCACATGCGCTCAAACCAGCTAGTATAACAGAAACTTTGGGTTGCGCAAGCCAGTGCCTAAGCCACTAAAACACATTTCTTGGTGATTGAGTGTTGGAACTGAAAGCTTTTGGATGTATAATTGTTGCTTCGGGGCAAACCCAGTAATTAAAAAACTTTGGGTTGCGCAAGCCATAGTGCCTAAGCCACTAAAACACATTTCTTGGTGATTGAGTGTTGGAACTGAAAGCTTTTGGATGTATAATTGTTGCTTCGGGGCAAACCCAGTAATTAAAAAAATCTATTCCACTTCCTATCGGCGAATGAACGAAACGTAACAATTCTCTTATGATTGATGGACTAAGCATAGATAGGATATTCCACAAAGCATGATGGGTAGTGGATTTATAGTCGCATCAAAATGTTTGAATCGTTCCCATGGCCAACTTTACTCGTGATACTGGGTAAACTTCCCGAAGGAAGTTGATGGTTTTGGGGTATGTTAACTCAACGGAGGTCTGCTTCCTGCTTGTATGGCCAAGCTTCCAAAAAAAGAGATGGTACCTAGTCCCACTTGCCAGAGAAAATTTCCAAATCCCTTCCGTCGAAAATTTGTTCCGTATTTATGGAAGGATGGAAGAATCTTCTTTTTTTATTTGAATATATTATCAAAAAGCTACTACTCCCTACTTCATTCCTCTCCCAGTTTTTTTTGGAGAAAGTTATACTCCTACGAGGAGGTCTGCTTCCTGCTTGTTGGCCAAGCTTCCAAAAAAAGAGATGGTACCTAGTCCCACTTGCCAGAGAAAATTTCCAAATCCCTTCCGTCGAAAATTTGTTCCGTATTTATGGGAGGATGGAAGAATCTTCTTTTTTTATTTGAATATATTATCAAAAAGCTACTACTCCCTACTTCATTCCTCTCCCAGTTTTTTTGGAGAAAGTTATACTCCTACGAATGAACTCCATTGAAGCTTCATGTTTCCAAAATATTTCAATAAGAAATGCTTTCCCTGAAGTAAAACTAGCAGAGGAAGGGACACTAGAGATTGCTGAAGAAATAGAAACATAAATAAAAATTCCGTATTAATAATGTGAGCATCTTCAAAAGTTTCACGCAACATAGCGGAACGGTGGACTTGGAACGAAGTAATAAATATGACAGAAGTGGTACACACTACATAGAAGTTGAGATGGGAATCTTGTAAAATGATTTTTCTTTCATTTTTAATATCATCATGGCATGCAACGAAAAAAAATGAGAGAGAGCAAAAGTATCATCATCATCATATTCATATGGCTTTTGTTCCCTTCTGTTTGTTGTACTTCTTATTTCTGAGTAGCATATGTAGAGTGGGGCCAGCCATTTTCTTCCGTAGAAATTCATTCACGGTTTTGAGCATTATCATTCATCGTCGCTGATTTTTCCGCAGGAGATTCATCGCATTCTATTTGTGATGCGAGAGGAGATGGCTACAGAAATAGAATGCCATTATTATTAATAATGCTACAGAGAATAAAAAAGATATATGATTAAAGGGAAATATTAACATTCAAAAAAAAGTTTTTCAAGCATGCATCACGCTTGGTGATGGCGGTGGTGGTTTTCAGCGTTTTTTATCCAGGATATGACTAATTTGAACGGCATGAATACAAAAAAGCGGAGCGGACCGTGCGAGCAGGCCTTTGTAAGATGATATATCTTCACGGTGCTTCAAGTAGACAGGGTCAGACCTGGCATTGTCGTCCGTTTTTCTGTGTTTATTACATTTTTTCCCTACTCTTTCTTCCATGCGTATGAAATATTACTCCCATATAGGAGAAGACGTTGCATGCTACAATCCAAAACGATTTATATAGCTCGTGAACTCTCATACTTCTTTTTTTCATCTTTTAAATCTATTTTTTTCCTTTCACTTCACTTACCATTGTATTGTCGGCGGCGAGTATGCATAGGGGATCGTTATTTTATTTCCCTTGTAAGTATGACCGCCATCATCATGCATTAAATGTAGCACATGACATCCGATCACATCCGGCCCAATGGTCACAAGACATGAAAAAGGAGGCTTGAACAAAAGGTTTCCTCCATTCTTCACTTGATAGTGATGGAGAGAAAAAGTTTACTTCTCAACGTCCAAGTGAACTTTCAAATTTCACTTGCCATTACTATGCAAGCAAGTGTGAAAAGAAAGCTGAGCTTTATTGAATGATGCCTCCCTGTCCAGGAAAGGGTTACCTCAATAAGGGAAAGGTTGCTGGCCTAGCATGGCGTGAAGGTTTGCACTGTAGGTGATAAGAATTGGTAAAATTTGTAACCTTCCGTTTTCCGTAAAATACGCGCTCCACGTGTAGAGAGCTCGTTCCAGTTCAACGCTGGGTCTGCTTCACACAGGTGAGCAACTGATGAAATTTTCGTGTACATGTGTGTACCTACCACGATTTTTCAAGGAAGTCAAGCGTCACATTCTCCTCATTTTAAGGAGAGGTTTCGTGAAAAAAAGAGAATCTATGGAAAATATTCTGGGATTGAGTACCTGAGTCTAAGCACAGCCTTTGACTTTGCTGTCGCCAGGATAAGAGAGCAGAGAGCTCACATTCGCATCACTGTGTGGCGAGTATCGCGGTGGTTGGTTAAAAAAATGAATGTAAAGTGTGTGACCCTTCGTACGTGCAATAATGTCCGACGTTGTCGACGTCAGGGTCTCAGCCCGTTGCACGTGAGTTTCCATGCATACATCGAAGTAAAGTTATGTACCTATATTTTCACTTCCTCACGCAGACAGTGAAGTATTCAGGACGAAAAAAAAATATGGAAAAGGGATCGCAGCTTCCTTTCCGGGAACGAAATAGATAGAATGACTATGACTATGCCCTGGCAAGGGACTACTTTGTATGATTGTGTGATGTGATAATAGTACACATGTTGAAAGGGCACCGGATCAAACGGAATTTTGCGGCGATCCTCTGACAACCAGAAAGTGGTTACTTTTTACATTCAAGGGTGACAACGGAATTTTGTCCGCCAGTTCGTGAATTGTGTGTGAGAGAGAGAGAGAGAAAGAAGGAAAAACGTGGTCATGCTTCTGCCTCCGTTCTCGTCTTCTCATACTTTAGAGGAAAGGCTTCTTAGGCTTAAGCACACGTATTTTTTTCTACCCTGCAATATTCATATGTATACTTCCGACTAGCGAAACGGATACTTACAAAGTAGTATAAAAACACTGCTAGCGTAGCGCATTCTGCTGTTGACCACAAACCGTGACAGAAAAACCTGATACCATTGATCGCTGGGGAGAGAGAGAGTGGGAGAAAGAGACATGACGGCAGTTTTTGCCATATTCCATTCTTATACCTAACTACGTCGACCCTACTGCTGTCTCGCCCACGAAATGAAAATAATAATAAGGGGGTTGATAGATGAATGTAATTTATTTTTTCCAGACTGCAATAACAAAAAACAGGCCTGGCACTCAGATGCATTCCGAGATATTTCATAGTGTCATCTTCCTTTCACATTGTCACTTTGGACATAATATTCCTCCATGATCAATTGGAGTAAGCAGTGCACATGAATTAATACGGTCTACATAGTTCATTCCTACGTCCGAAATCTATTATTTTCGGGGTCATTCATCAACGAATTGATCACCACATTGTTAGGAAATTACATACAGTTTTTATATGCTAGGTGCTATATTAGTTTATAATACTTCGTCTCGACCCAGCTCCGCGAGTCAGCAGACCGTAAGTACTCGAGGAACAAGATGTATCACACTTGCACTTACATTCTGAATTTTATTTGGCTATTATGGAAAAAGAGGGAGGATTTCAACGAGAGCATCATTTTGATGAACACACACGAAACGATAGCGGCGCTAATTCAATTACCATTGACCAAAAAGTACGCGCAAAGTCTACTCACAGCTAAGTACATATTCCATCATTCACATCAGAGAGATCTTTTTTTTCAAGTCCACTTCACCAGCTCAGGACACTCAATCTTTTGTCGGCACTATTTTTTGATGATGGATACGACGTTTCATTCAAATTTCCCTTCTCCCCCTGATGATGAGGGGAAGAATGTCGACCAAGCCTCATTATTTAATAAGGACAGGTCTGTCAATAAAAAAAAACCTTTGATGCGCTATATATCCCTAACTCCATCTTGAAAGCAAGGAATACGGGTAGGTAGGCGGCGTCGGGAGGAGAAAAAATGAAACAAGCGGGTCTTATGCCTCTGAAGTAGTTTCGGAGGAGCCAATACAAAAAATGCGAGACAATTCAGTGCGTGAAGAGCATCGGCTTTGGAATGAGATCAAATCGGATTGTTTTTTAATGAAGGCTGGATCTCCGTTAGTTTAATGCTGCTTCATAACTACCACCATTAAAGTTTGCTGTAGTTAAACTTAGGTTAACGTACTCCATTGATTTTTCTGATGAAGATTTCGTGTAAGTACTAAATTATTCTGGGCATCGATTTTTAGAAGTGTGGCTAATGCATACTTAGAAGCCATGGAAGTACACCAAATGTAAGTGGAGCTTCACTGCTAAGTTGAGGCCACTTACAATAGTTTTTAGAAAAAAGATAAATATCAATAAAGCACTAGTTTTCTAGAAGTGTGGCTAATGCATACTTAGAAGCCATGGAAGTACACCAAATGTAAGTGGAGCTTCACTGCTAAGTTGAGGCCACTTACAATAGTTTTTAGAAAAAAAGATAAATATCAATAAAGCACTAGTTTTCTAAAGAAAAAATCAAGGGACTCTATATATATTGCAAAGAGCGTGTGAAATATGTATGTACCTTAAGACAATTGAACGGATCCATTTAGCCTCATAAATAAAATATGAGCCAGCCTCTACGGAGAAAAGGCCAAGTCGACGATAATTCGGAATCCACCGCTACCTACATCCATCTTTCTGCTTTCCCTTCCGAAAAAAGCATGTGCGTCATTACATATCTATGTCAAGCCTTTTATTGTTGCGAAAGTAATGTTTCAAGTAAAAAGCAAATACGTTGAAATATACACATTTTAAAGCATGAACTATGAAGCTTCTTTTCTAAACAGTAAGGTTCTTTTGAATTCCGTATTACTGTAGGACTACAACACTGAATTCAAGGAGTATCTTCCATTTTGCGCATAGGAGGGTTTTTATTTATTTCTACCATTTACTTTACGGGAAAACATGAACAATGTCTTTAAGTGTGAATACAGTTGTAGTTGATTGCCTTGTCGCAGTAATGAGAAATAATTTCGTGGCAGTGAAATGCTTCGGCAAAGTTACTTCTTGATGATTGTATTGATTTTGCACGATTTTCTCTGCAAATTATTATGCAGTCTATCCATATTTTGATAGGTTAGCTGAAAAGTTTTCAGAGAATTTATTGTGATTATCAGGACAAGTTAAATTTCCGAGATATCTGGTGTTACTTGAATCCTGTACAATAAAAGCAATTACATCTCATGAGAAAATGATGACACTTTGTTAAAAACTTTACAGTGTAGTGACGGAAAAGCCACTATGATGATTACCTTCCAGAAAACCACCAACGAAGATGTCGTCCCCCTTTACATGCCTATTTCCATATTAAGAGATACGTACAGTAGAAGGGAAGCACAAGAAGTGAAAATACATAGCGTATCCTCTCCACGAGCCCGGAAAAACAGCAGCGGAACGGAAAGGAAGAAGTAAAGACAAAACAACATTTCATTCGTTCACGCTCTCATCTCCTCGCAAAAATTTCTCGTTTTCTCTTAGGAGATAAATGACACATTCCAGAGTCTTGAAATCCATGTTTCCATCCATCCGTAAATGCCATGCCATTCAATTTTCCTCACTTTTGAATTTATCCATTAAACCGCTCACATCCAACGCAGTAATGTACTACTCCTTCTCGGCATACTTGTGGTGAACGATGCTCTCACAAGAAACAAGGATGAGTGCCACAGAAATCTTCCTAACATTTTGTCGAACCTTTCGCAGCAGTCTCTCTAAAAAATGATGTAATGTGAGTGCCACACCACTCTTTATTTCTGCCGCATCAATTTTTCTCCCGAGAAAATCTTTGCTTCAATTTCAATCTACGACTGCGATGTGTTCAACTCACGGTGGAAAGTAAGTATGTATTTGAGAAGCGTGAATGTCGTTAGATTTCGTACGCATGCGATCGCATAGTATTTATACGATTTTAGTTGCAAGTAGAGTGCAAGCAAGACAAGCACCATAGAAATTTTCTTTCAAATGCGCCTCCCTGATTATTCTAAACGGCTTAAATTCCTAATCCAGTGCTTCCTTGAAAACAATTTTTTGTCTTCACACATCTCCCACTTCCAAAGACAGAGCATGAAAATCCATGCCACCATCGTCGTGTCATTTTCGAAAATTGCTTCAATGATCCCATAATGCCCGTAATAAGTGGTGATGTTGCATAGTCGTCGTCTATGTAAGTACGCACATCAGCAGCAGCAGCACTAGTGATAGAAAACGACGGCATTAGTACCAGTCCTAAAAACAAAGTTAATCTCTCATAGTGTCAAGCCCTTCATCCAATTCCTATTTGGTCTTGCAAGGGAAAAGCGAGCAAGCATCTTCTGAAAACGGATTATAAAGCTCGCTCCAGCAAAAATCAACAGCGTTTATTGGGTGTTTCCTCTTCTCTGTGCATTTAACTGGTCTCAACGGTGCAAACAAATAAGTCTCCGCTTAATATAAGCAGCAAACAGTCATTAAATGCAGGAGAAGGAGCAAAAAAAATGGATTTTATGTGGCATTGCTGCGTACAGTTTGCGCTGCAGCTTTAAAGAGAGGCAAAGTAGTAGTAGTAAGTAGATAAACGAATAACATTAAAATAATGACGTTGTCTGTTTGTATGGAAGCAATAATAAATGCATCTCTCAACTGACGCTACGACCACGCAATGGCACCATTCTACCTCTACTACTACAGCAATCACCATTCTCCGCCGTTAAGACATGCCAATACCATGGTAAAAATTACCTATCATGTTTCATTTACTTCTTTTGTTGGTGTCTGCTGTTTTGACACTCTTGAAAACTATCGTCGTCCTCATCATGATCATCGTCGTTGTCGTTCTCCAAGAGGAATATCATTAAAACAACGAAAATATGCCGATTACTCACTTTGTTAGTCTGACACGTTCAGAAAGGAAGTTTTTTCTCTCTCAACGAAACATCAGCACAGAAAAGAGGCAGCACATGCAAGAGCAAGAAGGAGCAGCAGCAGCAGCAGCACTACTGGAAAACAATGACAATTGCAACATCACATCATCATCATTATTGTTATCATCAAAGAGCTTCCCTCTTTCCACTCATTATTTGCAGAAGCAAAGTTTTCTGCTGAAAATTGTAAAGGAGACGACAGGCCGGCTCCTCCTAAAACACTTCCGCTGAAGCAAGTGATATTATTGCAATTGCAACTACATAGATCTTAATGGTTATCGTTGTAATGCAATTATTCTCTTTTCAACTTTTTTCCCCATTCATAGCCTAACCAACCACGCCAAGCCACCAATTTTCCCCTGGAACGAAATGATACGAGTTTGTCCAGAAAGGAAGGGAAAGTGAACTTTCCATGCTAGGGAACAAGTATCAGTTTCTGGAATTCCTCTAATATGAACTCCTTTATATGCTTGCTTTCTCTCCAGTATGTAATGTGGAAATGTACTACGAGTAAATACAACGGAACAAACTTACCAGCAGTATAAATAAATAGCAGAGTAAACTCACTTTGTAATAATGTTCTTCACACACAAAACTGAGGGATTTGCTATCATCATCATCCTCACCGTATTTTGGATGATGTCGAAAGAGAGAGCCACGGCTTTATCATGAGCCTCCTCTTGTTCGATTTTAGTCATTATTTCTACGCCACGATTACACGATTACTTTTGATGGCCGCATACCACGTACAAGCAACAAACAAAGCATGTAATCATCTCACAATGAGCTCGATAAAGATAATAGACACTTGACTCTATTTATTAGGGACGTAAATTCCAACGTTTCTGCTCTCTCGTGCTCATCTCTCATGCGTGAATTTTGCAATTAATGTTTTATCAGTGGAACGTATGCGGCGTCTAAACCGAAGGAAAAAAATCAATTGAAACATAGTTTTCATTTGATCTCATTAAAAACGAGGAATGTTCTCATGCTTCACAAGACCATGTAAGTACACCACATGAAAATTGTTTTTTTCTTCCTCGCTCCGCGCTTGAGACATCAGAAAAAGCGCTGGATTGCGCGGCACATGTTTCTTAATTTGAGGTGGCAAACCATTTGTTTTCGAATAATGACGTTCACTTGGCTCCGCTCTAGTGTTAGTGACTCTAGCTCCCATTTTCGTCCATTTCTCTTCTCTCTCTTTCGATGTGTGAGAGCATATTGTGTAGGGTAGAAAGGGTATTGAATAATTGTCTTTGATCGTCACCATGATTATTACGGCCATAAATACGTGGCTTCCTATTATCTAAATTAATGTCGCATCGTCTTTTCCACACACATTTTTTTCCTCCGTCTTCCCCTCTCACCAGAAGAGAGCGAGGCAAGGAACTCACAAGCAAGGCAAGGTACATTTTTGTTTTCCAAGCGCGGCACGTATTTTACCTACCATATCGCACGTTTGCCTCCCCTTTGCATCTATTATCATTGAGGCTCGCTATGAGACGCTCGACACGACACATTCCAACAACTGCACACCTAAAAATCACGTCGTTACAATATAATGAATAAGCTGCTCAGAGAGAGCATGTGAGCCACCAACTTTTCACCCTGAAATTGTAACATAACCCAGCCAACCAAGTGCACCAGCCTCCCATTGCAAAAAATAGAGAGATGCTGTAACGATGTAAGACCGACGATGCTCGCTCACAAACCGTAATTACTTATTTCTTTTTTTCCTTCGCTCTTTCTCTAGACATAAATAATTCGTACGTTTCCTCTCCACCTTATATTGCTCATCTTGCATTGCTTTACTTGTTTGTCGACTCATTTCTGGCACGAAAGAAAAATTAGCATGACGAATTTAACATTTGCCCTTATCGGTTGCTTCATAGCAATTAGGGGAGTTAATCAAGCTGATCTGACAAATATACAGAAAAATTGTCTTATTTCTGGCACGAAAGAAAAATTAGCATGACGAATTTAACATTTGCCCTTATCGGTTGCTTCATAGCAATTAGGGGAGTTAATCAAGCTGATCTGACAAATATACAGAAGAATTGTCTTTCCCCTCGTGTTGGTGTGCTACGAAACAAAACCACACACATGTATGCCACACACACAAATTTTACCCCTGTTTCTACTCTTCCCTTGACGCGAAGAGAGAGGCTCCTCATTTTCTTTGGAGAGTCAATAGCGGTTACGTTAAATACACTTACAAAATCTCCAGGCGCATTATAATCATCTTCCTTTATTATCATTCCTCCTATTTGTCCATTTCTCTCGGGTGAGAAGAAATGGCCTAAGTAATAATAATGAAAGGTAATACAGTAGTTGCATGGATTCGTAGTACATTTTTTAGGGCACGTTTCACACCCTAAAGAAACGCAAGGCGAAGAAAATACCAGCCATATGCCTCACGTTAAAAGTTGTGTGGGATATTCGGAGGTTTCTACGAGGAATGAAGAGGTGCATATATGTACGTATCTAAAGTATATATACACGTATTGAATGCACATATTTTGTATGAATCCAGTAAACATGAGCGTCGCTCGCAGTCAGTGTTCGTGTAGACCCCCGTAATTTTCTTTTTTTTAAAGGGGGACTCGTTAGCGTTTTTCTGATTAAAAGCACTCCCTCCTGCGAAAGTTCCTTCTCCTGTATTTTTCCCTTCTTCGCTCTTCGTTTGATTTTGATTCTCCAACTCTTTATCATCGACGAGTCAGGCAGACCAACAGCGAGCGACCATACCAAAAACCAGACCAGATGAAAACTTCTCCTTAAATACGGAGGAGCGCGAGTAATTTACAATAAGACAGTGGAAAAAAGCAGGAGGTGGATGAATGGATGCCTCCTTTTTCCTCCACCACTCATTTAAGAGTCGTGACGAATTAGAGGCAGGTCTCCGTTGGAGAAAAATAACAATTTTTTCTAAAGATAAAAAAACGTGTCCGCTTGCTGCTAAATGGCATGGAGCTTGGCTTGAAGCAACAGTCGGAAGAGATGATATGATGATGATGATGACGCATTTTAGGGGAAAAATTGGAATCCCCACATGAGGTTATTGAGCTAACGAGTTGAAAATTAAGCATTTCGTATTATATCCTTCAAATTTATGATACATTTCATGGACCATCCCAAGACGTGGACACATTTGCTTTTGCATTTCAACCATGCAAACTACTACAATGCGTTTACTTGCACAATTTCAATTCTCCCTTTTCATTTTCCTCTCCTTTCCGCCCCACTATTTTTTCGTCTTCTCCAATTTTGTCCTAATTTCCCTTATGTTATTTTTTCACAAAAATGAATATGAACACTATAAGTGACTTTTTATTTAGAAAAAAACGGTTAAAGTAGCTGTTTACAAGATCCACAGGGAATATGCCCTGCAACTACATTTCATTCAGGTTTTTTGGTGTACTTCGTAAGTTGAATTAAATGATACATGGTTCGTTCATTATGGTGCCCGTCATTACCCACCCTCTTTTCTTGTCATGTCAAACCATGAATTAGCCCAAAGAGGAAGATACGAAGTAAGCTTTGGCATCAGTGTACAATCTAAGCGCAGCGACAAGAGGACAAGTACTTACCATTTAAAATCGTTACCACTTTTGTATGCCATCACTAAAGAAGAGATATATAACTGTTCGGCTGGGAAGCAATTTACAAAGGCGTAATTTTCGTTGAATCGGTTGGATGGAATTTGCCATAAAGTAAGTGGATACTGAAGGAAGAAGTTGTAACGAGATGCTTTAAATTAGTGATTTACTTATGCCACACACATTGCCCCTTTTTTAATCTTTTAAGATAAGAGACGTTGGGCATAAGTAAAGTACGTATTTATACATATGTATCTCGTTGATGTGCTACTGGGATGCAAATAGGTGGAAGATTTTCTTTTAAGTAGTGACAGAAAATTCACGATCCGGCATGTCGTTTAGCAAAGCAAAGTGACAGCCAAGAGGAAAAAGTCCGTCATCCCAGACGGAAAGTGCACAATGCATCCAAGAAAATAATGAGAAACTGAATCTTTATTTAGTGGTGGTGCGAGATTCTTCAAAGTACTTGGTTACATCTCTTGCCAAGAATATTGGAAGTGGATGAGTAATATGACGGAGACAGTTATCAGTGATGATGACGGCTACTGAAAAATGGAAGATACAAGTACTAAAATCTTTCAGCATACGAGATTTTATTGTTCATTCATTGTATTATGAAACGATTGTTTTTCATACTTAATAGTCAAAATATGTGAGATGAAACCACTAAAAGTACTTCGACATAGAAATGTGAGAATATTATCTTCTAACCCAGAACCTTCTGCCTGAAGAGATGGCAGCCTTTGAAATTTTGCATTTAAAATGTAATTATTACGCTTTTGCTAACATAGGAAAAATCTGGATGGAATCCCATATCAGGTTCGGTGAGTACATATGAGCAGCAAGCTCTCAACAACCAAAAGCAAGTTTACCCCCGCATAGCTGTATTGCTTCGTTCAATCAATTCTTATATCGTCTAATTCCTGATATGTTTCTTGCTGACGGAGAAACCAGTCAGGGCTGAATCGTATCGATCAATGAAAGTACTAAAGTTTGGAAAACTATGTTCAATATCAAATGGAATTTTCAACATGAGCAGCGGCGGCAGCTTCAATTCATTTGACTTTTGTTCCTATCCCCCAAATAATTTTCAGGAATCTTCAATCACTTCCCCAAGTCTTCCAAGGCAATTACTACACTTTCTCATAGAAGCAATTGTGTTTGAAAACTGTTTGACTCGACCTTCCAAGAATAAATCGCGGAGGAGTAGTGTCGAGTTCCACAAAAAAGGATTGAGTTTTGGCAGCAATAACATTTTCCAGAGTAGGATAAAGCATCCACACGAAAAAAATTCTTCGAATTCCCGAGAAACTGCGGTAAATGTGAAGGCTTATCAAGAATTCTGGTACGTAGTCTGCTTACTTATTTGAATTTTTCCCTTCGATGTATTGACTAGTTCGGAGGCATAATGGTGGGCTTCACAAACAAGAAAACAAAAACCACGTCCGTGACTAAGTAGGAGTTCGGTTCTTACTTTCCCGAAAAAGAAATAAATGACGATGATGATGTTGATGAGAGAGAAACAAGGCTCTTGGTCGGTAATATGGTGGTTGGTTGGTTACTGGTGGAAAATCTATTTGAAAAACTTCATTCTTTTCACTCAAGTGTTATTTGACAAGCCGTCTTCTGCTTAAGTACCTAGAAATGATTGGGATGCGAGATGCTATGAAAAAATATATTGTAGGTACGTTCGCTCGCGGATGTGATACTGTAAGGAAGACGAATGATGATGATGAGGATGACGATGATGATAATGCCAAAAATCTCTGATTGGAACACACCATGCACTTCAAGCTAAAAAAAAGGATGGACAAGGATCAGCGATCGTGAATCGTGTTTCGTTACCCATTCTACACTGTCGAGCTGTTCCATATGAATGAATGTTCTCTGTTTTCAGTGATTCATCTTCTAACAAATGCGCTTGACATTGGTTCATCATTGTTTCTTCGACGAGGAACTCTTTCACGCATGCACAGCAACATTTCGAGAATGAGCAGTCTCTGAACTAAAGATCCTCTTTGTCTTTATTTAACTGACCGTTTTATTTTTTTCCAGAAAAAGTTTTTCCGATTTCTTTCAAAGGATTTTCAGGCAGACATTGAGCAGCTTTCCCTCTTTTTCAAAAATAAATTTGATCGCCTTCACGTGCTGCTCTCTGCGAGACCACACGGTCTCATGAGTTTCGAGGGGATGCTCGGAAATTTGTGGTATTGATAATAAGCAAATGAGGTTTCCTTTATTTCATAAGTGAATGCGAACGTCGTCAGGCGAGACGAAGAGCTTTTTTTCGGGGGTATAAGTATACCTGTCACAACCGCTCAATACTTCAAGGGAAATTTCCTTTGGTTTATGTGGCTCGTCTACCCCTTCTTTTTTCAATGAATAATTCTCAACAATGCTGCAAACCATAGTGCCATTTGACCATTCTGAGTCTCAAATTGCCCGCCGGATCCAACGAAGAAGTGCAAGCAACTGCTCTATAATTTGTGATGTTATGATTGTTTTAATCACAATTCAAGAAGAGTTGCGATAAGCCATTAGGTGTGTCCTGTAATTTATATAGGGGCTCGTGCAAACAAATCACGGGGGACACTGATATGGAACCACGCTTCATTTAAAACAATGAAGCGAGTCGGAAGGCAACCATCTGCCTTCTCTTTTAGAAAAAATGAGGCGTAAAACAAGAAGATTTAGTTACCGCCACATCCGTACCCTTCCATATGAAAAATTCAATTTGTACAGGAAATGGAAATTCCAATCAACCCTTAAAGATATACGTAGAATGTATTTCGCTAAAGTTATAACTGGGCATTTCCATTCATTTACATTAACTGAGCGAAAAACTACATTATAAGTTTTTAAAAATGGCAAGCACAAGCAACAATGCACTAAATGTGTAATGATACTCCTTAAGCGATTGAAAACCACCCTGTTTGAGTTGGAAACGAGTACTTAGTGTTTAGGTTGGTGGCGCCAGTATTTATGGGAGTGCACTAACCCTTCAGTAAAATCTTTCAATTTCTAGCGACATTCTTAAACGATTTAGTTTTTTCCGTCAATGAATCAAGTGCGCAATAAATCACTGAGGCTTTAAATGCATACACACTTACCGATCTAATTTTAACTTGAGACTATGTGCAACTATATCAAGACACACTTAATGAACGGGAGTAGAGCTGGGCAAATTCAAGCTTTCCGCAATCTTCACATTTTGTGGCGAAATTCAGCTTTTTAGTACACCCTCTTCGTTTTTTCAAAACAAATTTTCGCTATTTTTCCAATCCCACATATACTTATTTCCCCTTCCTCTTTAGCAATTCCAATTCACAGAAACCGATTAAATTGTAGTCATAAAACAAAGGCACGGGNCACATATACTTATTTCCCCTTCCTCTTTAGCAATTCCAATTCACAGAAACCGATTAAATTGTAGTCATAAAACAAAGGCACGGGGAAGGAAACATGTTTTATGTAAACAAAAAAAACTTTTAAAAGCAAAGAGGCCGGGTATAGTGTCGGCAAAAAAATATGTGCGGAGGGGAGTAATCTGGAGGAACTAAGCTAATTTGTTATATAACCAACCAATGTTCCTATCTATTTTTTTCCTCTTCCGTTTTTGTTATTTAAGCCGACTTTAGTTTTTGCCGCTGTTTACGCTTGATTATAAATGTTGTGATTTTATTGGTTTGCCACTGTTCCTGCTGACTTCCTACTTAAATGATTATTTTTTGAATTCCAGGTAATGTTTTTTTACCTTACCTTTTAAGATTGTAAATGTAGTAAAACGCAATCATCCTGAAGAAAACGCTTCAATGCTTTCCACGGCAACGATTATGCATCCACCAAGTCCAAATTATAATGCAAGAAATACTAAGATGATAAACTAATAAAATCGCTTCTTCTCGCCCTTTTCAACAAAGACGAATGAGTGAAAAAATAGAGAATTAATACTAGCCTTTCGGAAGAGAGGCATTTAGCACCAGAAATGTTATACGGTTAGAAATCCATGTAATCCGTAATCCATACATCCCATTTCATTCCTCCCTTTCCT
>JAHZNH010000140.1:0-12089 GCA_027744355.1 Tyrannoseira gladiata
AAGATTTTAAAATGATGTTGGAAATCATTTGCCTTCAAGACTCAATTTGAGTTCGTATTCAGATTACGACAGTGGTTTCTTGCCAGTGAGCGAGACGATTGCAGGCACTAGTAAAGTAAATTTCTACTCGTCCTGATGTATAAGTATATGAAGAAGTCTTTAAAAAAATATTTATCTTCAGTAACTAAATCCGCTGATAAGATAACCCTTTATGCATACATTCGATAACCTTTTTTCAGAAATGAAACATGAAACTTAAGTCAACTCTAGTCTTCACTTTTATTTTAACTCAACTCTATGTAATCTGAAGACCGTAGATGACATTTATTCAAATTGGTTTCTTGCTGGAAGCGCCTTTCCAATTTCAGATGGATTACATGCAAATGATAAATGTCTCTCAGATCAGATCTCTTGTTATCTGGACTGGATTTTTTTACCGAGAATTTCTTGTTATGGAGAGTACCATCACAGTCCTTTTAGCAGTCTCCCAAATCCAGTTCACCGACTTCCATCATATTATTCTGCTCATCCTTTTCTTAAATTTCCTGCCATCACCATGTCTACCCTGGTGGAAGATCGGAAGGACTTGAAAATCCCTCAGAAGTTGGTGAAGGTCGCCGTCGCCCAGTACAGCTCGGCGAATTTTGATCTTGAGGCGAGTCTCCAGCGACTCGAGAAGATTGTGAAGGACGCGTCCTCAAAAGGTGTGCAGCTCCTCCTCTTCCCCGAGGCATTTCTCTCCGGATACCCTTGGGGTGGTGATTTGGGAGCTGTTTTCGGAAACCATGCCATCTCCGGCAGGAAAATATTCCAAATGTGGCACGAGTCCGCAGTGGAGATCCCGGGACCAGCGATCACGAGGATTTGTGGGGTGGCCAAGGAGAATAATATTTTTTTGGTGGTTGGAGTGATTGAAAAAGAACCCACATCCTCGACCCTTTACTGCACGGTCGTGTTCATTAAGGAGGATGGCACATACCAGCAAAGGTACTTATGATACTTTATTTACTTCCAAACTAGTTATTCAGCAGGGTTATAAGAGACGACCCCGGAAATTAATTCTGTATAAAATCGATAAATTGCGAATCTGAAACTCTTCCAGGAATTCAGATCTACTGCGCCCCTAATGCTGACAATAATAGTGATAAGTGGCAATACTCCATGCGCCACATTGCTATGGAAGGACGTGTCTTTGTTCTGAGCTGTAACCAATTCACCAAGCGGTCGGACTATCCCCCTGACACCGAGTTCCCAACTGCGGTTGGAGATGAGGAGCGCGTTCTTTGCAGAGGCGGAAGTATCATTGTATCCCCATTAGGTAACTAAGTACTTGGCACTTTCCCCATTTTTAAGCAGTTGAAATTATCATTAAGGAAATTAGCAAAACTACTTGAAACAGATTAATCTAGCTAATGTGAAATATTAGGGGATGTGCTGGCCGGTCCAAATTACGAGTCTGAAGGTCTCTTGGTAGCGGAAATCGATGTTAACGAAGTGATCAGGGGAAAATGGGATTTGGACGTGGTTGGACATTACAGGTTCGCAATTAAAAGGGATTTTACGAATTATACGAATTTACGAATAACAAGAATAAATAGCAGTTCAGTTTATTTGCACAAAGATCTTCATTCCACGTTGAGTCAGTATTTTTTATCCGCTTTATTTTTTCCCTCTTAGCCGCCCGGATATTTTCACTCTGTACGTGAATGAAAACCCGAACCCCGGTGTTGTGTCCAAGATGACGCAATTAAAACTCGGCGGTTCCGACAAAGTCAACAAGGAAGGGGAGCAGAAGATTGAGAAATGAAAAAATAGAAATTTTTAGAAAAATCATAATAAACCCAATTTGCGTTAACCTTGAGGTGACCTTTTTTCCGAGACTGATTTCATGCTTGGGAAAAAGCAAAGCATTGAATAAAATAAAAGCTGGACAATCTCACGAACTTTAACCATCCTACTTTGACTGTATCTACGGCACTTATAGATTTCTCAGGTCATTATCAAAATGAGTCACTGGCATCAAAACAAAACCTGGGATGGCACAGAATATGATTAGAACAAACTCAACTCCACAAACAAGATTCAAAAACTATTTTACATCTGGAAAAATCTAGACTGAATCATAGAAAGTTTTTCTTCGGGGAAGGTTTATGCGCATCACCATCCTTTCATTTTTTGGCAAGTTCTAATCCTGGAAAATGAACGTAAACAAGAAGTTTCGAAGTGATCACTCCGATGTTGATCGCCCTTCCATAAATAAGGAGAATCAATCTGACTTCTGATTCATCCATAATCCATCAACAATAAAAAAAGTTTTTTTCCATCCCTATCCTTTCCCTTTAAATCAATTCTATCTAAATCCATCTTCAGAAACTTTTCCCATTTCTAAGAACGTTCTCATAGTTCCCACTTTTTTTCCCAAGTTGAGTCTAGCTGGCTGGCCTGTTCAATTCTGTCCAAATCGTTTTTTTTCCTTTCTGCCATATCCATCCGAGTGAAAATGAGCGATTCGTCACGAACCTCAAACTTTCTCATTTTTTGCGTGATTTTCCTCCATAGTGCCTCACTAGATCATATCTCTCTGGTGTCATTGTGTGCATGTGTAAACCATAAAAAGAAAGTGGCTTACACAACTCCCATTCATCATCCATCCATCCAGATCCATCACATAACATCACCCCAAACAAACCAGAGATAACTAAACCCCATCGCATCCCAATTTTTTTGTGGAGCATTTCGCACCACTGGAGGTGGAGACCTACCATCAATTTCGCCAAAATACACAGAAACTATGGTAAAACGCATCCATGCCACTGTACAATATTCGATTGACCGATGTGATATGGCCATGTCGGTAATTTAGCACTCGTGCATAAATTTCCCTCCTCCCTCTAGTGACTACGTTGAGTTGGATGGATCGAGTGTTTGCATTTATTTCCAAAGAAGTAGTAGAAGTGGAGAGTTTACTTAGGCAAAGCACATCCTAAAAAAGTTGGCGTGGCCTTATACTTACTCCACTCCCTCCATCTTTAAACCTTTGCAGAGCCAGACCAGGCCATGCCAGGGAATTGGAGTTTCAGCTTTGGAGAATTTATGTAAATAAAACTGCCATCATCATTCTTCCCCTCCCCTCTTCTCTAAGTTGTTTACATGCAAAGAGCTCCAAGAAAGTGTATCAGGTCATCAAAAAGCATTCACATTCACATCCTCGCAGAAACCTCGGGTCCCCACCGGGATTTGTTGCGAGAGATGCAGTAATGGATTTACTTCCTTGCTAAGCACAATGAACAACAGGCACAATATTTCCTTTATATTCCGTTTCGCGAAAAAATCCTTCAACTATGTCCAATCTCAGGATGTCCTGTCCTGTCCAAAGCGCGTGGCAATAGCAGTAAGTAAATAGTAGTGCAGTGCCGGTGACTACTAAAACAACTGTCGCGCCAACACAAAAAGACAAAGACCCTCACCATTCTCATGCCAGGTCTTGTCCTCTCTATCCATCTAGATCTAAATATGTACTTGTTTCGATGAGAGTGGAACAAATGTGCAGTTGAAATGGGCGATGCTGGTCTTCTTAAAAAGCAGTAAGGCACACATGCTCTCCTTTTTATTGCGAGCGCTGTCCTATCCTATCATCAACCTCAATATGAACAAACGACTACTTATAAAGGCTCAGACTCTCCGTCTGCAGCTAAATCGTTCCCAATATCATATCATTCCTATCCAAATCCTACCTTATTTCTTGAGGACATCTTCTCCCCGAAAATATGAAGTGAGCTCAGAGATACAAAATAATAATAGCTCCAAGGATAATAGCCTCTATTAAAATCTCCTTCGTATTCAATTCAGTGCACACTTGTTCCCTTTCCCTCACTCACTCTTTATTTCGCCATTTTGTGTTCAGGCACACTCTAACTCAATTGTCTCCTGGAGATGTGGGGCTTTGTCAGAGGCACGCCACATTTTCCCAGGGCAAACCATACCCCTACCCCAGTAGTCATATGTCATTAGTGATGCCCTTCCCAGGACCTCTGCATTCTTGGATCCGCTCATCTTTTTCAAAATCCTTAATTTCTATCTACTTAAGTAATGCAAAATGCAAATCTTTTTTTGGAGCGCACTGGTTGGTTGGTCTCAACTTCTGACACGTGTTTTTCCTTCCTTGGGAAACGGATTAGAATCCAAACAAGCACTGGTCCGCGTCCCCCATTTCTCGTTCGTTCATGCTCCATTCCCCATTTTCTGGAGAGGACTCAAATCCAGCTAGCCAGCTTTCAACCCAACCCAGCCCATCCCTTTCGCAAATCTCCTTGAGTGGAATGAATAGGAGGAGATAACAAAAGTGGGAGTTTTTGCCAACGTTTCTGCAATGCCAAGTTTTTGTCCCGCTTCTGACTCACTCACTCAGTCAACAACATCTCCCCATCCCAATCCTTTCACTCGATCCTTTTCATCTTCCTCGTCCTTTCTCAGCAAAACAAAACAACAACAAAAGGAGGGAAGAATGGCCAAAATTTTCTCATCCGCTTTCTCCCCACTCAACTAACTATTTTCTCGGGGAAAGAAATTAGTGGAGGATGGGAAAACAAACGGGGACAGCTAGGGACTTTTTTTGACTCACTCAAACTAAAGAGAAAACAACAAGGACAAGTTTTTTTCCCATCCCGGGGAAAATGAAAATGTACGTACTTCATATGATCATACCATTTTTGAAAAAAACTACTATCTGAATCTAATATTCCCGTCATAAGTAAGGGCACTACATTCATTTCTAGAAGACAAGTGCAAATGATGGAGAAGGTCTGCCTGCCTCCAGCACAAAGCTACTTCTCCTCGCCTCGAGTAATCGTGGTTTCTTCCTTTCTGTTTTGGTCTAGTCGTAGTCCCAGCATTTTTTCCACTAATAATGATAATGCATCCCGGAATCTATTTTTTGGTAACTGCGTAGCAAAAAATAACCGCTTTTGTTTTCAGAAAATGAAAGACTTGCTGTTATCCTCCCTCTATTTACATTCTAAAGCTGCATCCATTAGCTCGGGCTTTGATAAAAAACGTTCTCGCTCCTGAAAATTTTCCCCATTGAAAAGACAAAAGAGCCAAAGGAATTTTTTTTTCTTTTTCCCCACGCCTCAAAATTTGAGCTTGCCTGTGGATCCCGATATTGATTTGGTTTTGCTCATTCGGGCCTTAACCACAACCAAAATTATCTTACCGTCCTCGACTCGAACGCATAACATGAATGAAGAGCACTTGAGCTTTACTCACACGAGCAAAAATGCACTATCCCCCCAACACTTTCACACTTTTTTCCTCAACGAGATTCCGGAACCAAGCCTATCCACTCCAATTCAATCCAGGACTCCAGGAGTAGAGAAGATTGTTGTTTTATAAAAGGTTTGCTACCGATTAGGTACATATACACGTTTTCCTGGACTGGATAATGGGATGACATGACAGAGGAGATACTACAAAAGGCATTATGATAGTGCGCCTCCTCCACACTTTAACTGAATGTGTGGTAGTTTTGCATTGTGCAATATGGCTCAATTGAGCAGGAAGTATGGAGGGGAAAACAAGGATGAAGTACCTAAGTACATTCTCCATCTTCTCCAAGTAATCATCATGAGAGCCCAAAAAATATATGTATGGATTCGCGAAAAAACTTCTCCACTCTAGGTGAATAAGACCTGGGGATTTGTGCTGTATTTTTTGGGTTCAAGAGCAGTTTTCTCAGTCAGTCCTCGAGAGAGAAAAGAGGGAAAGTTTTTTGAGGAGTAAATTGCTCTAATGGATTCTGTGTCCTGGCTTGGCCTCGCTCGCGGCTTTATCCTGGGACTTTTTACAGGTACATATACAGGGTGAATTAGAGATGGGAGTGTAATAACTCCGTGTTGCAAAAAAATAAATGTGTGTACGTGTAGATACTTGCTTTATAGTTGCCTGTTGGTTCGGCACACTGAATGTTTTCCCTGAGCTGGGAGGTATGAGGAGTACAACTGTACCTGTCTTTTCGACTCCCCCATTAAGTATTTCCTCTCCTGAGTAATTCATCTCTCTCAAAAAAGGAAAAGGGAGGGGAAGAGAGGAGAGAAGGAGAATTACATTGTACTTAAACACTTAGGTACTCATATCGTATCACTCACTATAACATCCACTTGCAAACTCTCCCAGTACAAGAGGCACTCCAGAGAGGAGAATGCTGAAAAAGAAAGGAATTGAAATGAAAGTGTGAGTGTGTATTTGTGTGTGCACTGCAATAGAAAAAATGTTGTGTGATGTGATGTACCTAACAACCTGATGCCATTTCCAGACCAGACCAGACCAAATCATCCTCCGAATAAAGGAAGGGGAAAGTGAAGGAAGTTTTTGAGGGACATTTCCTTTCCAGAAAAAAAGTTTCTTTCGCCAAAAGAGTGAAGTCAAGCCGGGCCAGGAATATTTTCTTTAATTTAAAGAACTCGAAAAAAAGATTGAGGTGGTGGGAAAGGAAGAAGTAAAGAATGAGGTTTTCATGAATTCCTAATAATTTTCCTGGGAGTTAGATAATATTAGATGCCTAAATGTCTTCCATAATGCAGGGATATATATTTCCCTGGGAATAAGGGACTCCGAAATGCGAAAGGTCTGGAGAACACAGGGGCCCTGCTTCAAATTGGGTGGAATTTTATGGCGTAGGAATGGAACTGGAACTGGAGCTTGACTTTGTTTTCACCCCGTATCGCATCAGATCACGTCGGAGTAATGTTGATGGTGATATCATCTTTCCTAACAATCGAGTGCCATTAAACCTGATGATATCTCCGAGAGGAATGGCCCTAGTCATACCTCATATCACCCATTCAAACGTAGGTACGTCGATGATATTGAAAAGGGTTAATGCCATAAGATAGCGGCAACTTGAGAGCATATTACCCACTTTTTTCCGCTGCTCTGTGCAAAAACTCATTTTCCCCTTGAGTTCTCCCATTCAATTCGCACGTCCCTTGTTTCTCGCCTCGATCCAGCTCCAATATATTTTTTTCTATTCAATTTCCCCTGCAGTAAAAAATTCCCCTATTTCGTTACAAACAGTTGGAGAGGTCAGTACTTGAAAGGGCAGCTAGTGGTTTAACTGTGGGAATTCTATTGTCTTCTTCATTTCAAATTCCATCTCTTACAATTGGTATTCACTGCACCCGATCCTCGTACTCAGTATAAAATTATTCCCGGAGTTTTCGGAGCAAAAGCCAGAGACAGCCTCCTCCCGCATTATTATGCTGGTCTGGTGGCGGTTTGGTTTCGGTTGGTGTCAACTACTGCAATTGTCAAAAAAATATTGTGACCAGTGGAGTGGAGCAACAAAAAAGGACTTTGACTTTTTCCAATTCCCGTCGAACAGGAAAGGGGTTTGGCTATAAAGCCATCCGATGAGGGTATATATTTTAGCCACAATCTGTAGTGGACTCTCTCCACTACATTTTTTACTCTCACCCGAAAATGAAGTCGAATTCCATGCCACTTCCTGCCTTAGAGAATGGGGGATGGTGGAGCCATAAAATAAATAATGTTGGATCGTTACACGAGGACATGTTCAGGGGAAACCTAGGAGCAACTTGTCGTGTAACAAAAGTTAAGCGGAGCTGACACTCGAGGGCGAGTGGCACTCCAGTTCCAAACCAAACCAGTACCAAAGTCCGAACCAAAAAAAAACCACGGCTTTGAATCCTGAGGCAAGTCCGAAAGTGAAGTCATGATATTACGGCCACAGAAAGCATGAAATTTTCAGGGTAAAAAACTGACTTCGCCCCACACCAAGTCCTGTCCTGTCTCTCCCAATACATTTTGTATGACATTCACGGACTTTGAAAAGTGTTCCCCTCTCCGGACTTTTTTCCCCAGGAAATCGATCACTTTCCGTTTTCTGGTCGCATTACTACAGCAGCCTATACTTGAATATGTTCTTATAGCTTAAGTCAGCTAGGAGCATTCTATTAGAGCCTTGTACTCCAAAAAAGAAAGCGTAAACAACGCTGGGGAAAGTACCCCTGACTCATTTTTCCCTTCCTCTGGTTGGCAGTGAGTGTACGCAGCGTAATAATAACTTCCGCCATTTCACTTCACTCCACTTCCATTTTCTTGTCATTGGACTGGACAATTGGTTGATCTCCAATAATTCTGGAGTGGATAAACAAGGTTTCGTGCCACGGACCAATTTTTCTTTCGGAAGGATTAGTAGTAGTAAGTAGGTCCTCGCTCTATTTGTCCGGGCGATGAGAGCACTTTGTCCAAGCTTCCTCTTCCATCTCGAAAATTTCTCTACAGCTCAAAAGGCTCTTTTTTATCTCTATCCGATCCGAGCCGAAATCGTATTTCAATTTATTGGATTAAGAGACTAGGAGTGAGTGAGTGAAAGAGTGGAGCGTATCATGCAAAGGCGATTAATGGAAAAAAAAGAGTCCCTGACTGAAGGGGTGTAAGTGGTACCGCACTACTACTACTACAGTAAAAAAGCGAGATGAGATGAAGTGCTCACAATACCACAATATCAATGGCACACTCAATAGTTAATGCTCCGCTTTCATCTCAAGTACACGCTTTCCCTCTTGTTCTCCTCGCTCATTGTTCATGACTAATGACTATTTTCCCCCTTGTAATTCCGCACGTCTGCAATGAATTGGTCAATCCAATCCTACTCGATCCATCCAGTCCTACCCGATACGAGTGAATGTGTTGGCGTTGAACAGCGAACTGCAATGAATTGGTCAATCCAATCCTACTCGATCCATCCAGTCCTACCCGATACGAGTGAATGTGTTGGCGTTGAACAGGGAAACTCATGTCATTGTACCTAAATCGTACTAATCCTCATTTGTTTTTGGCATTCAATAGGCATTATCACAAAGCGAATTATTGCAGTGCGGTGCTAGCCTCACAACAGCAAAATTGAATTGAGCACTAGTGCTTGTAGCAAAATTGAGTTGGCCAATAATGAATTGAGTTATTAGATCGACTCTTTGATTCACTCATCCACTCACTCGGTCTACTTAATGAGAATCTCTGTGGAGAAGCGTATGTAATAAGCTGATTTTCCCTTTCAATTGGAAAAAAGCGCTTGTGGTGTTGGTTTGGTACTCATTTTTAGCGAAAGCTCGCTCGGGGGAGGAACTTCAAATGCAGAATAACACACTTCTGCTTTATGCGCTCAGCTTTATTCCCAGCTCAATGAAAAGTTTGCATTGTAAAAGAATCCTGAAGTACTACTCCTTATGCTTCTAGTCCATCTCATTATTTTTTAATTTCCCGCATACTTAATTAGGATTTAATTTACGAGAGCACTAAAACCCACTCTCCATTCGTAACTCACTTCCACCGAAAATGCAAATGACGTACGGCTTGTGATTACAAAAGATTGCATGGTTTCTCTGTGTGGAAAGTTTTTCCTAATTTATTTCTATCTTCATGCTAATAAGAGCTCGGAGCATGAGTTCCTCCCGGAATAAATTTTAAAGAGTAACCTTACTCTCCACTTGTTTGGTTATTTTTTTCCACGAAACCTTTTCACAAGTTATCACCACAGCCCACAACCTCTCCTCCTCTTGCTTCTGTCCTGAGACCAAAAAGTGCGCAATTTTGGTTGCAAAAAATCCCATCCCATTACAAAAGCATTAGAATGGGCTTGCCCTTTTCACCATTAGTTCAGAAAATGTATCCAGCAAAATAGCACCAGTACCGATCCCAACTTTCCATTTCCTTTCGCAGAATATACCGCTCGACCCGAAAAAAGTAATTGTTTACTGCCACAATAGATTCCTTTATCATTTCCTGTATGACTCCTCCAATGGTCCACTAGCTTCTGGTGCAGGGTCCAATTCCAATGGATGCGAAATCAGAATGGAGGAATTTTTTTATTGCGGTCGTTTCGGCTCAAATACTTTTCAACTTTGGGAATGGGGGATTAGGATGATGAGTTGATGTTGCCTACCAATAAAATTCGAGCCCGTGCACCCGCCCTCCCGAAAAAAAGGAGGTACAGCTAGGCAGATAAGGGAAATGGGAGGCAGTATTTCAAACCTGCATTATCACTTCATCTCAGGGGCCAACATAAAAAGTGTCAAATCAAATTTTCACCGCAGTCAAAATGCTCATTTCGCACGAAAGCCATTACCACGCTATACTATACTACACCTAATAGTTTCTAGTACCTATTCCATTACATGGGGAAAAAATCTCGTTTTTTTCTAGGGAGTCCAAGCCAAGCCTAAGTACTAATTTGCATTCATAGGCAATCTATCATCATCATCATCTCTGGGAAATAAAAGGCTCATAAAATATTCAGGGTTGTATTTACCGCTTAAATTACGAATACACTTTTCTATATGCGCCGTCTCCCTCAGTTTACTTTCCTTTGATCCCGGTAAGAAATTACTTCCAGTTCAGTCAAAAGAACAGCACAACACAAACAACACTCTGGAAACTTCAAACCCCCTACTTATCCCCAGTCCCTTTACGGGAAGATTCAAGATTCTCTCCAGCAAATAAACTCGAAATCTCCTCATTCATTCCCAAATGGATCGTTTTCACATGCACAGAACTAGTCCAACCAACTAGTCCCACTAGACACTCATTTCCCCCGTTTCCGTATGCATTTATGCAATCCCAGTCCAACCCAATGCAGCACTAGCACTGACTATGAAGATCAAAGGGCTCCCAAAATGCAAACAATTTTGCACTTAGTCTAGTGTTTTTGTTTGCTTTTTTTCGCAATCTTTTCCTAATTTTCCAGGATCATTTCCCTCATAAAGGGAAAGAACCAAAGTAAGAGGGTGTAGTACTTTGATGACGATGTTGGTGAAAATACTAAAGAGAATCAGACTGAGAGTTTCAGTTCAGTTCACTTACCCACTCTCCGTGAACCACTGGTAGTCGGAATGAATGTCATCAAAGTCATCCTGGTAACTGGCATCCATGATGGGCTCGAGTCCCGCACCACCCATGGCCCCGTGCATTGAGGATGATGCGGAGACTCCTACTACACCCCTCTGGAAATTATACGGTAGTGATGGGGCTGCACCACCACCACCACCACATGCGAGATTACTCTGCTGCTGCTGGAGAAGAAGTTGGTGGTAGTGTAGAGTTTGTTGTAGGCTTTGCCTCCCTCCTCCTCCACCACCACCACTAGTGCCGCAACCACCCCCCGAGTTGGCCAACAGGAATCTGATGAGATCTTCCCTATTCAATTCCTCCCCATTGTCCTCGTCATCCTCCTCCTCATCATCTAAACTTTCGCCGTGCTGAATCTGATCCTCCAGCGAGTCTCTGGGCTGATCGTCCTCGCAATCATGATGATCATCATTATCGTGTTTCCTATGTAAATCCACGGTTGAATCTAGCGGCTCCATGCTGACACGATAAAGTAGCCTGAATGCCGAACCCGAACTCCTCTTCAAACCTGGAGAGGAGGAAGAGGATGCTGATGATGATGGAGGCGATGACGACGATTTCCCACCCTCCTCTCTTCTCAGGGCTTTACAACCCGGACAAAAGTTAGTGTTGGTGTTTGGGCTCGAGCTGGAGCTATTATCTCCTCCTTCGACAGAAAATGGATTTCCTGTCCGAACACAAACCGGTGGAGACGATGCCGACGATGATGATGAAGACGAGTCCCGCTCTACTTTCCTAATGTTATTCCTCCTCCGATCCTTGTTCCACGGGCGGCTTGCTTCGAAATCACTGTTATTATTACTATTATGGAGATAAAAGGCTTTATTATGGTAATTCTCCCCCTTTCTTCCCGATTCCTCTTTCTTCGTCGATAATGGAACTTTACTCCTATTCTTCTCTCCTGAACACACTCGAGGTGATTTCTTCGTGGATTTTGGGGATTCTTTGTCCAAAGACTCTTGAACTTTGACTAGAGTCCTCTTCTCCGGCTTTACTAAGGCTGCTTCTGGCGTGGAGAAAGTTACTTTTTTCTTCCTCTCTTTGGACGGGGACGACTGCAGATGATTGGGATGTTCAGTCCTCTGTTCCGAAAGTAATAGTTGGGGTAATTGCTCCTCCTCGCCACTACCCCCAGAACCGCTCTGGTTTGGAGTTGTACTAGTACA
>JAHZNH010000141.1:0-13005 GCA_027744355.1 Tyrannoseira gladiata
ATCCCTCATTATCCAGTCAAAGTCCACGCTCAACAAGTATTAAAGATCAACAGACGTAAGTAAGTATGAAATTATTTTTGGAGTTGGAAGTGAAACTGGAACTTTCCTCGTTATCATAATAAATGGCGACTATGCCCCGTCTCCTTCTCCCTCATTATTTTTCTCCTTCTGCGTAAGCATATTATCATTATAACATCATTTCGAAATCCCTTTAGCTCCACGCAAATTATTTCGCTTGTGAGCTATGGACTTTGTAAATTGAGCGTGACACCACATCGCATGACATGGCGCTACATTCAGCAGAGGAATGAGCGAAGGATGGAGAATTCATCCAATGAGTTAATAAGCTTGTAAGAAGATAAGTAGAGGGAATTACATATTTACTCTAAGGCTTACTCACAAAGCCCGGGCTTTTGCTTCCAGAGCAACCTGTTGTTTTTTTTCTGTGTGTGAGTGGGAAAGATGAGCTGTAAGAACCATAGCAGTCCTGGTAGCATTCCTTTTCCTTCTTCGCACGCCGCAGTGCAAAGTACATGACACTGGGAATACGCGTGCTAGTTGCTTTCACTGGGTAAACGTTGTTGTGGGTAAACGTGCATGCCTCCACTCTCCGCATATATCCATCCATCTTATCCATGCGAACTTTCCCTCAGTGACTTTACTTTCCATTGGGCACGCAATAAGTAAATGAAATAAGTGAGCGAGAGGAATGTTAAGCGTAGCCTTGATTCCAGTTGCTCCATACCAACCCATTCCTCCCCCTCAGATGAAAATTAAAGACCCGGGAAACCACCAACAGCGAAAAAATTACTGTCCTTCCCATTCACCAGAAAACCCGGTATGCAACGTCGCTAAAAACCATCATCAAAATTAAATGATAGCATCTTAAAAAACGTCTGCCCCCAAAGTGACAACCTAACCACAACCGCTGTGATCGTCAAAAGACCAGTCTGTCCACACTCCCAAAACATAGAAGGCCTTGGGGCTGGTCATGGATTAGAGGAAAAAAATGCGTGAGTCGGCTCTCCTCGCCACGAGATTTATTTCCTCCCTTATCTCATCCTTTTTTTATATTCCTCCCATTCGCGGGATAATTTAAACCTCCATAAAAAACTTTTTTTTCTAAGCGGCCCACCGCTCCGCACTAAAGGAAAGGAGCAACAAATGTGCTATTAAAACGCAAAACGACGCTTCACGAGATTTCTCTTAAAGTTGAAGATGAATGCAAATTGTTTTGTTTTTATACTTTCTTCTCGCGGAATTAGCGTACGGGGAAGGACGTCGCAAAGTTGAAGTTATCACTATCACCCCATCATATCATCACCCGTAAAAATTAAATATATCTTGGGTAGGTAGGTACTGCGTCGTCATAAAAGAGAGAACTGAGTGAGCTATAGAGCCGCCGTGGTACATAAAAATAGTTATATGCGAAATCGGGCATGTGTGCAACTTTTCCATATTTTCTCATAAAAATAAAGGTTTTCAAGTGGAAACAATGAATTCTTTAACGTCCATAAAACAAGGTCCAATGGAAATCAAATCCCACTTGTTACCATATCCGTAAGAGAGTGATTGTCCTACAGTTTGAGCGAGAGGGACAAAATTACAATTCTACCCCACCACGTGCTCGTTCCTGGGTAGTGGATGTGAATGAGCTTGAGCGGATTTCAATTTAACTCTATTGAGTTCTAGTAGTAGTAAATACTCTGACTGTGACTCTATCCATCCATCCGACACCACCATACCACGTTAATGCCACCTTCCCTTTAATTTTAGCTAGTGACCATGTAGTCTGGTGAAAATCTCGGAAAGTCAGCATGTGATTAAATGTATGCTTCCGCTCCTCTCCAAATAAAAGTAAAAGTACAAACAACTTCCCTTTCTAGATGATGCCTATTGTTTCACAACGATGAAATCGATACACGATCTCAACTCTAGAACCAAATGAATCATCCAGTGCAGATTCGTAATCGATTACGGTGTCCTGAACATAATCGTGACGTCAACAACATGGGAATGAATATATTTGTCTATCCACATTATTACATGTTCCCGCTAATTGCCACTTTTCCTTTCAACAATTCATATTGATGTTGTTCCACGTTCAGGAACGTTAATAAGTTAGAATAGTCAAGACGAGAAAGTAAATCGTACTAATATTTCACCAAACGAAGTTGAAAGAAATGGTTGCCATCAATCAGTCAAAACAAAGAGCAACTTTTTTTGTCACAAAAGTTCGAATCATGGACCAAGTCGGCATTTTTCTTTTTTTATTTCCATTGATAGTTTAAACAGCTACTTATGCTGGCAGGATCCTTTTGTTCTCACTTCCCACGGTAAATACGCGTCCGATCTGAATGCTGGAATTAATTTGTTTTTCAATTCGTACGCTTGCTCACTCACTCATTAAATTGGGGTGGGAGATAATGAAATGAAGGAAAGCGATCTCCCTACGTTAATAGTGATCACATTCCTAATCTTCGAGGAGAGTAAAACCCTCGCACAGTAATTGGTTATGGCATTGTAAGTATGACGACAATCGCGATTCCGACCACTGCATCCGTACAATACATGGTGACACTCATGATAGCTATTATGTTTACAATTCACGTACTACTACTCAAACTACACTCCCCTCCATCATCTTTACACCCCTTAAAATACCCCCGCAAGATATTTATATGTACATCCATCCAGACATGGCATCCGTTCCTCCATAAAACATCGGCTTTTCCACCTTTGCCCTTTCGAAGCTGATATCGTGTTCTAGCTCCAGTAAAAAAAAATACCCCCGCAAGATATTTATATGTACATCCATCCAGACATGGCATCCGTTCCTCCATAAAACATCGGCTTTTCCACCTTTGCCCTTTCGAAGCTGATATCGTGTTCTCTAGCTCCAGTAAAATCGGCATCATCAAGCACTCCAAGAAACGTATGTCCCTAAAAACTGACTCCACCATAAGTAGTCTCCTATTCAGTCAGTTTCATTCGTTTCACTTCCATACTCTAGCTAGGGTTTATTCCAACGAATTCTTGATTTTTTTCATACCTCTCCCGTCAAAAAGCAAGGATTACAAAGCACCATAAAGTCAGTTCACTAATTACCCCTCCTATTTCCCACGACATGTCGAACACACTTATTTGCATTCCACATTCATGCCACTCCGCCAGAAAATTGGAGTCAATATGCCCAGAGAAATTTATTCGTGTGAGCAAACACGAAAAAAAAGAAAATGAGCGTGAGAGCAAAAGCAGTGGGTCAATCAAAGGAAAAGTCATACCTGACTACTATACATTTTTCACACTGGGAAAGAATGTCACCCTGCTCGAGGTTGGTTGATGGCTTAGTAGTTTCGTAAAAGCTTTAGTGAATTTCAACCTCTACTTTTCGTTTCACCAGCCTCATCATTATCATCTACCTAACATATCATTAGGAAAGTTTGACTTTGCTTCAGTTCGCTCTCCATATCATTTTCCAAGCAAGCAAACCGACTAAAGTAGAAACCAGAAGCGCAACGCAATTGAACCATACCTGCTACAAAACCTATTCTGCACTAGTAGTAGTGTGATACCAAGTCAAGCCGAATTCAACATCATTTCGAGATGGAGGCAGGATTATCATTATCTCAATCGTGATCAAAACACCTTGTTTTTTTTTGCTCAAGAGATGATGATGGTACGTCGATCACGATCACACATCAACAACTCTTCCAGCTTAAGCGCACATAAATATGTACATGCAAACAAGCACTATATCAAGGACAGCGCAATACAACATCAAGATGGTGTATTTGCAATGCCAACCCATGCCACGGCGGTTGTACGTTTTTTTACTTCGGCTAGGAGAAAATGTCAATACACAATACATATTTGCCCAACACAATGGAAGCATGATGTCTTTACATGCTTTCGCTCTTTTCTTCACTGTCACAATTGAAAATCACATGTAGACCTTCTCCCTTCGACATTCACAATCTTACCGGGGGAAATAATCAACGCCAAATTCAATCCAGCATGCATGGACGCCGTCAAGCATAATGAGCGAACAATGCCATGCGAACGCGGATTTCTTTCGGCTCTTCTTTCTCACGGAATAAAAAAATAAATTAAAAAATAAACAAGTGCATTATGGGAAAAAGAATAGTGAGTGCCTACGTTTACCTAACCTTGTTTCGCTTCGCAACTTACATAAAATATGAACAAAAAGATCAAGTTGGAAGCCGCTTTCCTCATCGACGCTTCCCGCTACCTACGCTTCACCACACAAGGCTTCAAGCTCGTCTTGTCGCCCTAGCTCTCGCAAATTATTATTATTATTATTCCTCCTCTCTGTTTGCATTTTCCGCGCTTTCAGAGCCGAACAAATTAACCTAATTACTCATGGAAAACGTCAGTCAATCTTGCAAATTGGTCGCGGTAAAAAGTGAACAGGGAAAAGAGTGGTTGGGTTTCGCTCCCTCGCTTTTTCCTGATAGGTTTCACTAGAGCCGAAATAGAATGAATGTGTGTTTGCCGCTTTAGATTGGTTTCATCAGCGAAAACGGGAAAACTTTGTTCCCGGAGAAACCTGCAAATTTCCCCTCGTAAATGGTGAATGGAAGCAGAAGAAACGATGTTAAATAGAGTGCTCGACGTCAACGAATGCGGAAAATTTTCTAGCTAATGCGACTCACTACATTAATATTTATATTGGGAAGATACTGATGTAGTTCGAGCCACGACTAATATCTTTGATATTGACATATATTTAGAGGAGATATTGAAGGACAACTCCAGGAAATAATAATAATAATAATACCACCGCTACTCTTACTCCTGCCCTACGTCAGCATAGTTTTGTAAGGTCGAAGTATAGTCAGGTAGGTAAAAAAAAATCCACCAATTTCTTCTCCTTCCTTTGCTGTTTCATGAAGTCAAGTCAGCTACAAAATCTAGTTGTTGGGAAGGAACGTTTTTAATACTAACAGGGATCGCTTATTTTCCTCGAGATGCAGATATTCTACCTAATACTAGGAGCTTCAACAATTCCGTTAAAAAGCTTTTGTACTTCCCCTCCCACCCCTCGGGGAGTTCTCGTAGAATATGGCTAATACGTTTTCGTTAGAATATTTACTTGGAATGCGAGAACGGAGGCAGATTTTTTTCTTCAATTTTCCCTTCCCTTCCTAACTTTACCAAATAGACGTATTCTTTCTCAGAGGATGGAACGATGATCAGATTCACTGACCTCATTCATCCTAGTTAAAAACAGATTCCTTTCCATCCAAGTCAACAAATTTGCATGTGTAACAAATCAATCCTATCAAGAGACAGCTATTTTTTAAAACGCAATACGTCTCATACATTTTTTCATTCGATGCCAGTGGATACATGCCAGTACATACCGTACATACCCAGTGGCTGAAGTCCAGTCTCATAAGTAGTGTCAACGAATTAATCGAAAATATGCATTGAGATTGAGACGTAAAAAAGCTCAGGTGAGTAGAAGCTAAAACTCCGCATGAAGAATACTGCTTTCGGGTAATTTTAGCTCAAATCATCACTACACGGGCCATCAAGCATCACCATTCAATACAGCAAAATAATATTATGGTACAAGCTAAAAAATTCACCTCAATGCAGCATTCCATGGCCCTAGCAGTCATTCCAACCAGTATCCCTTTCTTTTGTCCCCAGTATCTCTCACCAGCAAAATGTACTTGGAGAATGGAACAATAAGAAACCTTTTCCGTACCCCTTCAGTGATATCAACGATGATGCGACCTAAACATGAATGAGTCGTTTTTCCCTCAAATACAAAAAANTTTCCCTCAAATACAAAAAAAACAGGAATACATGGAATCAGCTCCCCAGAAAAAATTCTTCCTTTCAAGGAAGGGTAACTAAAAGCCCTTTAAGCAAACTGCAGTCAACCTCAGCATGACAATGCCGTTGATGAAAGGGAAGGCACCAGGTATGTATATTTTCCTAGCTCCAGCTACATAACGAATAAATAAACCAAACCAAACCGAGCCTTATTTGAAGAGACCCATGTGTACTCCTGACATTCGATACTGTACCGAGCAAAACAAAAACAACACAAATCAGAGATTTTTTTTCGACTAGAGAGGAAAGAATATGATATAAATATTTCCCCCGTAATTTTTTATGCACTCATGAGCAAGCCCCTATATATACATTCATCGAACTTACATAAAAAAAATACCGACAATAATAGGAACGACAAGACACAGCTCTTTCCTTGGGTTTGACGAGGTGGACGACGAAGACGATAGCTTCTTTGGCAACGGCAGTAGTAATAATCATAACATAACATTAACCGTCCAAAGCGCCTACCGCCATGTCTACTACCTTTACACTCATTTAGACTTCTCAAGAGTATCATGTTTGCTTCGTCGTCATTATCATCGTGAAGAAATAATGCAATGTAAAAGATGCAAACGCGGAAAACGAAGCGCACCATATCCCATCCCATCCCAGGAACAAAAAAAATATATCAGAAGACGGAGAAGAGTGCTTCCGAAGGGAGAAGAACAACAAAAAATCTTATTTTCATTTCATTGAGCTTTTTTTTCATTCGTTTCCTTCGACAGGGCAGAAGAAGAAGAACCATCATGTTCTGCTCTGTTGTATTGTGTTTTTTTGTGCTCGAGACGGGATGGGACTATAATCATAATAATAATAACGTTATTACTATTACTGTTGTTGACGAATGAGAACATCATGCAGCATACCACACAACATCACCAATGGAAAAATTCTCTGGCGATTTTTTTGTCTCGATTTAGGAAAAAGTCTTTATTGTCAGCACTCCACTCCACTAAATTCGATTTCTTCTCTCCGCATTGTCAAGCTCGCCTAGTGGAACAATAGGAAAGTTTTTGAAGAGAGGTGAGGAGCATGCAGGAACGATAGAAAAAATGTGCCTTCATAATACAATACAAAAAATAATAATAATAGTGCTAGCACAACAACACTACGCTAGTGACTGCATTGGTTTGCATTGCAATGTCATGATTTTTTTCCACTTCAATGAAGGCATTTTACTCGTGCCGGAGGAAACACTGCTGAGTGAGTAGTAGTACTGACAATGAGTAGTGCCAACTAGCCATTCTATTTTCTACCTATCTGGATTTTCCTTTTGTTGTTTGCCTAGCCTTACCGGCCCTTTTCTAGATAGTTGGTTCGACGGATTGATTTCTTATGCACTTCAACGCGATTCTGATACGATGAAGATGTTTCTTCCGCTTATGATTTCATAAAGCAGGAGGAAAAAACCAAGGCGAATAGGGAAGCCATAAAATGACCGTAAGTAATTCGGCTGACAATGACAATGCACATGGCCAGCATGTTCAGACAAGGTAGAGATACATATTAGCAGTGATAGATCAGTGATCTAAACCCTTATTCTTAGAGGTGAGTTGGGTCTCTTTGAAACTAAAATATAACCACCACTAGAGCCCATTCAAGAGGAACAGAAAAGAGAAATAAACTCAATAATGTGTTAATACACGGACATAAAACCCCACAGTCTATGATTGTACTCGCATTATTCGGTGAATCTGATCAGCTCAAACAAATGGGTAGCCCCGTTACCTTTAAATTTTTTATTACACCCATCAAAATCAACAAGCCAGAAAGAAAAGCAACCGGTCGGTCTACCACTCCGTCATAAATATTTGACATGGAAATGCAGTCCCAGACAAGCCAATGCGCTTTCCACGCCGGCTTAGGAAGACTTCAAGGAGCCAACGCAATAACAGTAGATTGGCCAAGCAAAAGAAACTTCCAATTCCAGACTTTGTCTCATGCATTCTTTATGAGTTGGAATGGAATGGAACAAAAAAAAATATTAGTAAAATCATTTCAAGGATTAAACATGGATTGTTTTAAGTATTCACTGTATTATTTTCCCCAAGATTTACTCATGTTTACCGGTGGAAAATACTAACATTGGCTTAATGCCATCGTTTTCTCTCCATCATGATGAAAATGAATCCATTACTACACGCACAAATGACTTTTATAGTGACTCACTTTTTCAGAGAGAGTAGTATTTCGCACCTTTTTCAATCATGCAAATTGTGATTTTGAGCAAAGCGAAACAATAAAATCCCTTTTTACGTCATACACAATGGAATGGAACAAAAAAAATATTAGTAAAATCATTTCAAGGATTAAACATGGATTGTTTCAAGTATTCACTGCATTATTTTCCCCAAGATTTACTCATGTTTACCGGTGGAAAATACTAACATTGGCTTAATGTTCTCGTTTTCTCTCCATCATGATGAAAATGAATCCATTACTACACGCACAAATGACTTTTATAGTGACTCACTTTTCAGAGAGAGTAGTATTTCGCACCTTTTTCAATCATGCAAATTGTGATTTTGAGCAAAGCGAAACAATAAAATCCCTTTTTATGTCATACACATGACTCCATTTAGAATATCAGTGTTTTTTATGGAAGTGGCTGAATGTCTTTGCTCAAGAAGAATAGCAACAGTTTTGTTCTGGAATGACAGCTACAAAAGCATCCTCATCATGGCCGGCCCAAGTCATGTCTTGTGTTACCAAAGCCATCCCATAATTTTATTTTATTGACATGTCCGCTCAACAGCACTCCACTCGAGTTGAACACCAACCAGGAGAACAGGAGAGGGGAGGAGTAAACAAAATAAATAAAGCATTATGTATTCTTCTGGAACAACATACATCATTTGTCACAGTTTCTCCATATTTCAATCCACTTTCGCTCGCCTTTCCTTCTTCAAACACAAATAAATCATTATTTTATAAGCTATTGACTATTGATTCCCTAGAATTAGGTGAGGCAACGTAGTCGTTCGTCGTCATGCCTTTCTCCACGTAATAGTGATGTCGGCAAGTGAATGATATGATGATCCACCCAGCCGAAAAACCAATATGATCCCAGAGGTAGACGAGAAGGGAAATGATAGTTTATGCACGTCTTTAAGGGGACTCACGTCATGTCAGTCAGCGAGTCAGTAAGCAAGAGGCATGGCATGGCATATGCATCACTCGCGACAGCATGGCATCATCATCATCATCGTCATCCCCACTATCACCAATTCCTTTGTAGCTGCATGCATGCAGTGAGCAGTAAAAGCTCCAGCCAGCTATTTTCTTTCCCTTGATTCCTTGCTTTTCCTTATGTATATTAAAAGCTGAGAGTGATGCGATAGTAGTACTTATAAAACTATTTTGGAACCGACCCTGGGCGACGAGCACGGAGGCACTCGTCCGAGGCCAGATATCGATTTTAGCAAAAAGGAAGAGAAAAATGACGACGAAATACACATGTACACACACACTACACACATTCGCAAGTATTTCATATTGTACGTGCTCGTACTTAGCTGGAGCATCACATCACATCGAGGGGAAAAAACCAAACCGTGGATTCATGATACATTCATAACGACAGTATTACATGTGTACAATGCCTAAATGAATTTTTCACCGGAGTCGGAGTTAACAGCTAACATACTGCTGGAGAAACTGCTACTACCACAACACTTTTATACTCGAGAATATGTGTACTATTATGTACACAGAGTAAACTTTCCTTTTTCCTCTCCACAGACCACTTTGTCTCAACTCGAGTCTCACAATCAGCTTTTACTTTTACCTTGTAGCAGGAGCTGGAGTAGGGCTCAAATAAGCCAAGTCAACAATTTAATTCATGCAGCCATATATACAGGAAAAAAATATATATAGAGCAACTAAAATCCCGAAAACCAAGCCGTAGTCTGTGTCAAGTCACAATATTTCTAGGATCCAACTTTCCAGCATTATGCATGCCTGTATCTAGTAGCTACTTTCGAGTGGAACAAGTGAACAAGAAATTATGCAATGGAAGTATATGCATGTACGCATTCAGCAAAGCGGGGAAGCCCAAAATAGGAATTAAATTTACATCATGTAATGTTGCCACTTTCCCCATGAATTGTAGTGGTGTGGCACGGCGTGTGGCAGCGTTGGTGTGGATCGAGTAGTTATACACATAAACATGGAGAAAGTAAGCAGACTTCACAAGTGGAGCAGGGGAGAACAAGCCATAAAAAATATTATAAATAAATAAGCATGCTGGCAAAAAAATGCAAAAAAGAGTCTTGTTTTTCAGGGAGATAAGTTTTTCAAACATTGTTTACTCCTTGGCTACTGTGATAGCACAACCATCCATCCACACATGACATATTCGGCTTTTTTCAAATACACCATGGTATATTTTTCCAGCACCTAAGCATGCCATCATTATCATCGTCACAATCCATCCAAATCCATAGTTATGTCACCGGCTAACAGTTTCGACATTCATCATAACACTAGGCTTTTGCTTAGAAAGGATTCGACAAAAAAAGATGCATACGTTATGCCATACTATCATGTCACGTAAAAATATGATGAATGGCTTCACCGCTATCTTTATTTCTTTTCTGTTTATCTTCACTCTTTAAAAAACGCGTGTGAATAAAGGAAGCCATGGAAGGCTCGTCAAACACCAACAATTTAAGCCAGGCAACCAGCCCCATTCCACCTTTTTCTTGAACGATGGATCTGGATTATGATAATCTTAATGATTACCAACGATTTTCGTTGTTGACGCATCATGCTTCATTCAGCATAAGTAAAGTTGTTTTTCTGTCCAGTCGCGTACTCGCAGCCTGGACAACAACAACAAAAATCTCTAAAGAAAGAAACGAACTTTGCGTCATGCTGCTTATAGCTTTACATCGATGAATCGAAGACGAGAAAAAAATCCAGCAAGTTTTCTTTTTCTGCCGTAGCTCCCTAGTTTAACTCGGCCTGGGTTTGCTTTCTGCTGGGTGTGTGACAGAAAACTGGCTGGTTTCTTCCTCCAAAAAATGCATACTCACGAGCAAAGTTTTTGTTCGAACGTGCACATTAAAATATACATTTTTCCTCCAAGAAGAAGACCACACAAAGGCGTCAAGGAAAAAATATATAATGGCAACGTTCATGCGAAATGCTGCGGATACAAGAAATAACGAAAGAATTTCAGAATCCACATGCATCTTTATTTCATCGTGTTTTCATGATGACGATCATCACACGAGCACACTAGGACAAAGTAAAAGTTTCTACAGGGAGGAGATAAAAACAAGTGAGAGGTAAGAATGCATGGCATGGTAATAGTGCTTTCTCCCGGCTTAAGTTGAAGGGAAAAAATGGATAGAAAATAGAAAAAAACGAACATTTATACAGTTTTTCCTCACTTTTTTTTGTGCACCACATGATAGGACTTGGAGCATCAGATAAAAAAACACACCAACCAACCAACCAACAAACTTTGCACGCTGGATGTATGTATGAACTTATGTGATGTACACAAAAAAAAACGAACATTTATACAGTTTTTCCTCACTTTTTTCGTGCACCACATGATAGGACTTGGAGCATCAGATAAAAAAACACACCAACCAACCAACCAACCAACAAACTTTGCACGCTGGATGTATGTATGTACTTATGTGATGTACACAAGGTAAGGTATGCATTTATGGTGGGTCTTTGAAATGGAGAAAGAAGACCTGGAATGAGAAGCAAAGGCAAGGGAAGAGGGTGAAAGTTGATGGTGTGGAGATCACATAAGAGAAAATGTGACGATGATGATGCAGTGAGTGTGTAGATATTTTTCTCTAAAGGGGAAAAAGAGAGCACAACGAACGCAACGACGAAATGAACACGCTCTGGAACAAAGTTACAACAACATGTGCACGCTCCCCATTCTTGCTCATCGGGAGAAAAAAACGGGTAGGAAAAAAATAACAAGACGGAGTGGAGCAAGGGAGCAATGGAAGAAGGAAAAATGATGATGCCTCAACTCAAAGGCGAAATCCATGATGAGAAAAAGATGCTACTTTTTTTTGAAAACGAGCACACTTCCATGGTGTGCTGTTGCTGTTGGGTGCCTTCTCTGGAATTCAAGGCAACCATGGTTATGATTTCGTTCAAGAAATCCATGATGAGAAAAAGATGCTACTTTTTTTTGAAAACGAGCACACTTCCATGGTGTGCTGTTGCTGTTGGGTGCCTTCTCTGGAATTCAAGGCAACCATGGTTATGATTAGGGCAACCGTAAGAGCATAAAAGCATAAAAAAGCATTTTGCAGTTTTTGACCCTGGTTGCCAGGATAAATGGCGTTTGACGGTTAGTTAATGATTATTTCGAAAATTTTAGCCGATTTTAAAAGCATAAAAGGCATAAAAAGCATAATTCTCGGATTTCGAGCATAGCAGCATAATAGAGCATAATCGAGAGCCGAAAAGCATAGTGGAGCATAAATTGTGCAAAAACTTGGCAAAAGCAGCAAAATTTTATAGTTTTGAGTCCCAAGCTAATAAGATGTTACAAGCCGATGTATGAAAATCTCCGCGATCAAAGTTTTTCATACACTTCAGCCAGCATATTAAAATAGCTATGGTGAATAGCAGGTAATATGGTTATCTCGTTGAAACAGTTTCCAGATAACAGTGGGGAATGTCAACATGTGCGTATTAATACCTCCTACTTTAATATTTACCGGTACAAGCAAGTAAAATAAACGACTTACTTGAACCGGAACTTTACGGAAAGTGTTTGGTGATTCCTTCCAAGAGTTTAAAATGCGGTACTGGCACTTACTGAGCAAGTTTTAATAACTTTAACTTTTGGCTGCAGTTTAAATTACTATTTTTGAAATTTAAATATCCATAACTTGATTCAATAATAATTTAAAAACTGCAATTTTTGCTATTAGAATTGATAAAAATTTCCGGAAAATGGTAAAAAGTATTATTTACGTGTTAAAATCCCTCAACTATATAATATTTCAATTAAATTTCGAAAAAGCATAAAAAGCATAATTCGGCATAGGTCAAAGCATAATTCGGGTGGTCGAATCAGCATAAAGCTGGTTGCCTTAGTTATGATTTCGTTCATGACAATATTTTTTTTTCCTAATCTGTTCATGA
>JAHZNH010000142.1:4612-18931 GCA_027744355.1 Tyrannoseira gladiata
GTAATGCAAGGCAGTGCAACTCTTGAGCAACTAGCCTTTGATTCGATTCACGCTGAGGAATCTATCTATCCATCTATCACTTGATCTGATTAGGATTGTGAGGGAATCAGTGAGTAAGTAAATCCGTCTCAACTTCAGAAAATAAATGGTTAATAATGATACCTACGCCCATTTGGGATAAGGAGGTAATGAACGATGATGATGATGATGATGGTCGCTCTGGTCTGGTCGTGTGCGAGACACTGATCTATATTGGACTCTCGAGCATAAAAATGTATCATTAAATACTTCTAAATCCCCATACCTCTGCCCCTTTTTCTGTGTTGCGAGGCACCACAGTCTTTTGAACTTGCAAAATTTTGATTGCGAAAAAAATATGTAACTGAAGTGGCTTGACTTACTTCCTTCTTCACCACCACCACCACCACAGTTACAGCTTCAGCTTCGGTGTACTTCAGCTCTCGCAGACCGCATCAACTCGTTAAAGGGGATGATGACTAGGATGACGAAATATTTTTTATAATGCTTCATTATACACCATAGAGCAGTCTTATTCTCCCTTGGTGAAGTACCATCAGAGCAGCATCAAAGATGTTATGATAATTGTGGAGGGCGATGTGCAACTCCAATATTTTTTTTCCTCTAGGAGAGCTCTACCTTCAAGTCGGAGTGAGTGAGTGAATGCCTCTCGACCTATCTAACCAGGACTTTTGTCCTCTTTCAGTAGAATGTTACGGAACTTTGCTCTCACCCCTTCCCAGGGGTTAATCAAAAGATGATGAGGATGACGATGTGGTCTTGCGGAAAGGGAATGGCTTAATTGAAAAAAGGAGGAGGAAAAAACACTTTGAGGATCTTGCCTAAGGACCTTTATTCTGTGAATTTGGAACAAAACTCCACCAATTTTTTTTGTGGGACTACTCGTCTGGAAATTCAGTAGTTCTTGTTCCGCCACGCATTTTGCGTCAGTGAGCGTCACTCAAAATCCTAAGCCGCGAGCAGTGCGACACACCATAGGACAGGTTTATGGTGACACTGGTTGCCGAGAGCGGGAAATATCTAATGCGCGGTCCATTAAAAAGTCAGATCCGTGAGCCAGAAGTTAGCTTCATGCGGAATAATTGCGTCATATCATTAAATTATAAGTAAGCTGTTGTAGACTGGACTGGATTGGATTGGCTTGGCTTGGCTTGGATCGTGTTATTCTCTTCCATTCCAGTGCCACCAGCACTAGCTCCCCAGCCTCCATTTCTTTTATTGGAGCGCGGAGCTAGTAAAAAACGCAATCCGGAATAAAAGGGCAGACCAAAAAGCCACACAGAAAAAAAATGATAATACATAAAACTAACTACTTGAGCTGAGGAGAGTTCTACGAGGCACGCCAAAAGTCGATGGTGGATGAAAAAAAATCTGAAAATTGATTGTTAGTCGTTTCATAACGAGCCATAAATGTTTCTCCGAGAGCCCGGATACAAACTTTGACATTTTTGGGGGGATATTCTTGTGGTTTTGTGGAGATTTCCTTTTTATGATCTTTATAACCCGGGATTTTTTGGCTGCTAACAATATGATATCCCCCTTATCGCGCTTGGAAAGGGATCCTCTTGTTAAAAAAAACTAGGAAATGGATAGGGATGCCTCTATTTTGAGTTGTTTTCCCTTTGAAGAAATTCCATTCGTTTTCATTACACTATCGAGGTAAAAATATGGGGCCATTGATTCGCAATTTTTTGAACGGATTTATTCTAGAATCTAGTGACCGAACCCACGATGAAACGTGGATTTTTTTTGGGCTGAGCCTTCGCTTACTCTACTCATGTCAACTTCGTTGACTCTGAAGCCACACTCTGGATTTTCAACTTGGTAGTGGTCGATTCCCCTCCAAAATATTCGCTTTGTTTCTTTCGTTCCTTTGCATTCCTCGAGTGGTTATCACTTCCTTGAACGTCCTTTAAAGGTCGTTATAAATTTATCTGGAAAAAAATTACAGAACAGAGAACTGCTTAGGGATGATGATATCACGCTTACATGTTTTGCCAGAAAATAACGGCATTGGGATTGGACAAATTGTCCAGATTTGCTTACGTTAGTATTGCTCGACTCTCGAGCGCGTGCCTGAGTAAGTTCATGGTTAGTACTGCTCCACTAAACGAAATCAGTTTCAATGTCAACAGCACTCCACTCCAGCCTCCCTCTGATGATAATGATGAAAAAAATCCTCTTCTTCTCAGATTTTTTTCCAATAAAGCATTTCCTGCAGATGTAAAATCACCCACAGTGCACTGGATTATATTGATTGTCTACGACAGCACTACCATTAAAAGTTGACACAGCATTTAAGGGAATCCTCAAAATCCAAGCGAGTTAGTCAGCTTCCTACTTTTCAAGATCACCCAGTAAAAAATGTAGCAAAATACTTAATGGTCCCAATTTTTTTTGGAGTATCATCATCATCATCAGCACCACCATCTCCACTACCAATTTGGAGGGAAAATCCCCTAACAAGATCCATGAACGACTAAATAACGCGTGATTTTTATGTGATGAGGGCGGTGTATTGTCCAACTTGATCGCGATCACCAGCTTACTCCGCAATATTCATTCATGTAAAGACAAAGGAGAATTGTGCTGAATAAGCCATCCAAAGCCTAGCCAAGCCACTTGTGGTGTTGTGGACTGCTAATGAAATCTCGACGTGTTTTTTTACACGGATAAAAACCACTTCAGATTTTTCAGCCACATGAAAGGAACACCCTTTTATTGGCCTTTGCACACTCCATCAGCGTCTTGCTCCCTTTTAATCAGTTTAGATTTTACGAGCATTTAGTATTTTTTTCAGAGCTCCTTAGTATCATTTAAAGTTGGGTGTAACAATGAAACATATGCTGTTAAATATACTTACTTACTTAGGTGGATTGGCTTTGGTTGGATAGGTTCGGATTGTCTGTTGCCTTCAATCTAATGGAAATTATAGCTTCACTCTGACTGACTAGCGCACTAAACGTTGCAAAGAGAGTCGTGCGGCGGGGGTTGGTTGGCTCATCAAGGAAATGAAGTGGAGATAGAACCGAATATAACATCATAACTGATGATGATGATGATGATGACCACGGCTAAATATGACCACAACGACAACAATGTGAATGAAAAGTAGTCATAATAATGGTCTCTGAGTTGAGGTGAATGAATGAATGAGTGAGTGAGTGAGTAGTTGGCGATGAAGAAAAATGCACAGGTAAGGCTTCTTGCACAAACGAATCCTGGTCTGGTAAACGGGTCTTACGAAATGGATAAGGAAAGATGAAGGGAGCTAATCGTGCTAATAAAAACCTATTTTTATGAATATTCTAAAAAAATATTTCATTCTTTTCTCGTGAAAATTTCCGCATTCACACTACTTATCTGACTGCCCAGCTCTCTTAAGTTGTGTCCCCCTTCTGGTGGCTTGGCTTAGCCACCCCATTCCCAATCTTTGACTAGGACCTTCCAGTCCATGACAATCAATCAGTTTTGTAAGCAATCCCTTCACGACTCCCAAATGCCGTACAATGAAGCGCATTGTTGTTATGAGCTGGAAACCAATAGTTCTTTGTTGTGTCGTGAGGCTGATTAATTCATCGGAATTAATCATATTCGTGATACCAGTTATTGTAAATTCGACTCGATGGAAGCTAGTGATTCATTTTTGAATTTTACCCATCATCATCCACATGACTGTAATGTGATGTGACACCATGGGAATATTATTTTCCGCCTGTGTGTGTGCATCTCCGGCTCTAGTTTTAGTCATTTTTGTGCTGTTGCAAAAACCAAAGTTGTGTCCTAGTGGTTGTCCCACTAGTAAGTTGTTGTCATATTGCACTCACTCACTCAGTTACTGACTTCAGCAATAAGTAGGAAAAAAGTATCATCATCATCGTCATCGCATCAACTCCCTCCACTGCCGCTTCTGCAAGAAATGTAAGTAAGTAAGTAACCTAGCCAAGCAACCACATTCATTTTCATTCCTGAGCTGGCTTACTTACGGTGCGGTGGGGTGGAATGAATGAAGTGAGTAGAAAGAGAAAAAAAATGGGACGATGTCGACTTCTCTCTTCCCTGTCCATTTTTGCTTGAAGTGATGTTGAAACATGAAAAATAATAACAGAGCGAAAAAAAATCCTCTCCCTTTCAGCGAGTTATGTTGGCGATCCCCTCAGTGAGTAGCAACGGTAGGACAGCGTATTCCCTCCAAATGTCATAATATGTTTTCGTTAAGTAGATATTCTTACAGGGTTATTTCAGGATACTGGCATCCTCTAAAATGACCACTTTAGGTTTGAGTTCGCTTTTCCACAGCATTTTTTAATACTACGGCCTCTTTTGGCACCAGGCTCACCCAAGTGCGGATTACCAAAATCATTAATGAAAATTAACTTGTGGGGCCCAGCTTTGTTCCTTGCCAATTTCAGTTGAGGGTGCCACTATAGAAAGATTTTGTGGGTGACTCTGCCGCTAGTGCTTTGAGCGCAAGTAAAGCAGTAACAATTACGGTGACTTATTTCAGATATAGTGCGTATACCTTTTTTATTGCCAACATTGTTCCCAATACAGAGTACAGAGTCATCTTGAAAGTAAGAGGGTACGTGGAGACATATATCAGCTTATTTTTTTCTTTACTGCACAAGGTATCGCCGTTGCACAGGTTATTTATTTGTCTGCGAACTCTGTAGCGGATTCCGTGATACGTCCGCTGATTGATTTATATTTTATCAATTTCACGTTGCGACTGCCTTGATAGAAGGGAGGCGATTGCTTTTGTTTCTTCCCATAGAGATGAGGATGACATAGACCTGTTCTGCACTAAACGATCATACCTTGCCATGCCATGCCATGTTATGTCGTGTTGTGTCGTGTCCGAGCCAAGAGTTGAGGAGTAGAGTACATTATTAATTTGGAGATAAAAAAATACCTATGTTCTGTTACCACGATTTATGTGATTGTGGCTCTGGTCTGGGGTTTCCGTGCCTACGCACATTATATAATAATTTTATGGAGTACTCATCATCATTATCTTCTTATGACCCTTTTACTACCCTTTTAAATGCCGCTCTGCCATTAAAAAAACTGACTGAGTGAGTAGTACTGACTGACCGAGCAGTGGAAGGGCAATCGAGGAAATGTAAAGGTGAAGTATTACATTACAATGAATAAATATGGTTAAAATTAACCTAGTACCCGTGAATCAGGGAAGCGTTATGTATCATCATCATCACCATCAAACAGGATTTTGCATATGCGCTTCCATAATCATCATTATAGTACTTTTGCCTACAAGATAATTTCATTACATAATCACCTCACCACCGCATAAAAAATATTGTCGGTGATCTGATGCGTGGTGAGTACATTTATGGGAGGAATAAGTATTGCTCCTCCATTCATTTCATGCCTTGTCTGAGGATACTCGACTGATCGGTTGAGGTAAGTACAGTGGTGGATCGAGTGGTGCAGTCATCTGATATTATTACGTAAGGGGGAAGAATGTGGGACTTTGACTCTGATAAACAGGTGGTGGCGGCGGTGATGCTTGACTTTGAGCTAATTACGGCCACCCCATCATCATCACCACACACACACACACATGCTTCCATGTTTCGCAAATCACTGGCGGCACTACCTAAAATTCTCCCCATTTTATTGGATTGATTGAAGACCCGACGTAGGAGTGGAGTGGAGTTTTTTTCAGCGTTGAAGAATGTGGATTGAGTGAAATGGATGGCTGTAAGTATTGATGAAGTGTAGCGGTGGTAAGAGTGAAGGTACCGTAAGTGGAATCCCAGCTTGAGATCAGAAACTTGGGAATGTGCTTTCGAAGCCAAGCTCGGTTAACTCATTTTTTTACAGCGGAAACTCCTTCATTCGAGACTTAATAGATGAATGAGATAATCTTTGATCATATCAATCAATCAATAAAAAGAACTTTTTTTTAGGGCTGGGAGCTTGTGCTGAACTTTCTTAAGCCAATTTACTTATTAGAAAACTACCCCATGCCAATAAAGCTTCCTGGGAGAAATGGCTCCCAGCCAGGAAATCTATGCTTCGAAGGGAGCAATGAACTACCCAACTGACTCATCCGGAATTGAATCATTTCAAGGATGATCCAGATCCAGCACCGTTCCTGAAACATCATTAAAGCAAACAATGTTGCCATTAGATGTTAAGAAGTAGCCCTCACAGTCAGTCTAGCAGTTCATGATGGATGAAAAATAATACAAGGGATTTGAGCGACTGAAGACAAGCGTAAATTCCTCATCCTCTCCTGAGATCGGATTGGAAGGAAGAGGCAGGAAAAACATGTGCACAAATTTGCCAGACAAGATGAGCATGACAAGACAGCATCAGCATCTTCTCAACTTTTTTCTCCCGGTCGAGGTCTCCTCAATGGGAAAAAATGCTTAACTTGTTGGTAACATTCATCTCCTCCTCCTCCACCACCGCCAGCGCCGTGGCTCCATAAAGGGGAAAAATAGAGAGAGAATGGAGCTCGAATTCATTGAAATAATGCGTGCTCCGCCGTACCGTCTCGAGAGAGAGAGTTTAAAAACTTGAAAAGGAATGAGAGACTGGCATGGCGTTTAGCCCCGAATAATAAGATGTAAGCCTTCATTTTCTTTCCTCCAGCGAGCCACCCAGTCAGTCAGCCGCCATGTGAAGAGGAAGCCCAAGGAAGTTATTTTATGCCAGGCCAACATTTTTTCTCCCAGCATTAAAAGCAAACATTAGCTTCTCGGCTGTTATATGATGGAACACGTCGACTTATTCCTCCTAGTCAGGAGTTATCGTCGTCGCCATCACCATCATCATCATCATCAACATCCAGGGAAAATATTGGATGCATTAGCATCGCATGCCATCATAAGTATTAGGGAGCAATAAATATGGCTTTTTTGTGCGACGTAGGAAAACAAGAGTTTTCTCGACGAGGCTTTCCTCTCTCGCTTGAGTGGAGATACCTGCTGCCTCATGGATGCATAAGTAAAGTAATCGTAGTGGTAATATGCATCATCCGCTCCACTCCATCGTCTCAAGAAGAAAAGGAGACGGATTGCTATTGCGACTCCTACACTTTTTTCTGACATTCACCTTCGAAAAAAAAATTGCGGAGTACAGTAATTGGTGGAGCGCAAAGTTCACTCCACTCCAGTGTCATTTCCCAGAGACACGCTAGTAAATTTGCGGAAAATAGAAGGTATTGTATGGAAAATTACGAATAAATTTCTTCTTAAAATACGCTGCATCTTGAAACACGCAACGAAAGCTAGGCCTGGCTTTCTCCAGCTCTCTCTGCATTAGCAAGCTAGGTTCTCAGAAAGTCTGAATGCTTACGGTTTATACACTATATTTCTATGAACTGCCGGTATGAAAGATCAACTTCATGAAAGTTTTTATTGTTTTCATAAAAGAATTGTGCAATGCAATTCTGCTGAAGCACTTAAACAGAAATTTCCGAGATTGCAAGTGAATTTAGTGATTTGAACATCATCAAAATGTCATGTTTAAAACTTGTTCATGTTAATGATGAATTGTAGCGCAATGCACTTAAAGCCTTATGAGGTAACGCTCAAAATGTCCATACTTTATTTGTACAGTCTTTCCTTCAATGAGGCAATCTGAGACTTGCAATCGCCATCATCAATTTAGAGATTGCCATCAGAGATCGGGGTTCCTGGATTCGTGAATCGGCGGCGGAGCGTCTTGATTATAGTCCTCGATTTATCATACAATAGTCGGTGGCTATTTTTGGCTTAATTAGTTGCACTTATGGATTTCTCCACAAACATCACGGGACGACGGTCATCACACTCTCTCTCCACTCCTGAGAGAGAATAGTGACGCCATAGCGGTCTACGGGAGCTCTCCGCATTTGTCCCTTTGAAATTTTTGAGTCATTCAATTTACTTAATCTACAAGTGTAAGTAATAAGTACTCATTGTTATCATATCACTCATCAGTGTGGCGATGAACTTACATCCATCTTCAATGTTAGGAAAGATGAACGATCACGTTTACTTCATCCCTCGGATGTGAAAGAGACTCGAAGAATGTCGAATCCTCAAACGCCAACCGAGAGAGACTAGCCCCAAGCACTTACTTTGGGATTGTTCATCCTCCTCCCCTCGTTGTAGAGTTGTCGACACTGAAGAGAGGAGAGGAATGTCGAAAATGAAAGGAAGTAAATAAGTGAGCATCTCTCGCGTCAGTCAAGTCCATAATCTGAATGATCATTATCTCCGCATAATATCACGCAGCTAATTTGATGTCGGCAGAGCACATCAGCATCAGGCATCGAAACTTGGTTCTCATCATCATCCTCGTGCATTTTCTGCTTTTTCCCAATTAAAGTGTTAAATACTCGGAGGAGGGTTTCACGTTATCACATCATCTATTACTTTCATTTTCTTCCACTGTGGGGCCATTTCTCATTTCACGAGTGCGGCAGAGCTTCAAACAGCTTCCCAGAATTAGCGATGATGCGATCGAACAATGTCTCGTGTTCCCCCGCCCTCCGAGAGATCCTGTCACTGTGTCATCAACTCTAACTATCCCTCATTCAATTTTTTTCTATTAATCGATCCCGATCAGAAGGAAAGTGAAAAGAATATTTGAAAAAAATCTTAAAAGACTCCTGATGGGATTTGGGGTACAAGGCGAGCAGTCATTGCATAAATGAGAGCGTGTTGCCAAAAAACATTTGTGTTCAGTTCAACTCTCCCACTTGACTACACAAACAAGACTTACTCACTCACTCACGATTTATTATTGGCTTGCATCATATCACAAGGAAAATCGTAGGAACCTGGTACAGTTAGAGTTGTGCCCCTTCAGAGCGAATACCCTCTCAATCCAATCATCCGCTTCCCAAGAGGAGGAGGAGGAGGACGAGGAATGAGTGATGATGATTGCGAAAGCAGAGGATTATGAGATTTTCATACCATTAATCAAGATCGTCGTGTGTCCATGACATGACAGGTGAACCGAGAATATAAAACAGTATGATGATGATCATCATCATCTTCATCCTTATGATCATGATGCCTTCCTATCTTTTCCCCTCTTCTCGATCACGCTTCAAAACGAAAAAGGAAGTTTGCACTCCCTCACCGTATAAATGACTATGTAGAGAAACCGTCTTCATTAATCATCGTCATGGCAGCAAAAAAAGACAAATCGGTTTTCCCATTCTCTCTTTCACTCCCAATCCAAATTGAATATGGCATTGCTGGGCATTCCTCCATTTTTTTGTTTCCTTTCGTCCGAATTTGATTTTGGCAAAAATCTCACCAGGGAAAATATACAAACATTGAAATATGATTCGAACCCAAAGAACTGTGACTGAGATCGTGATGCCTCATCAGTTGACTTAATTTCGGACACTATTAGCTTCAGCTTGTCTGGGCACATCATGTCATGCATATTTATGCTAATCATCCGCATTATATATTTTTGCACTGGTCCCGAGCAATTCTTATGCGACAAGGGTATTCGGTAGTAATAAGTATAATCTATGCCTCTTGCATTAATTCACTTTTTTTCATTTGCGTCCCTTCAACCCCGCGTCATGTGAGGCGCACACGCCACGCCGCATACGAAATGAGTTGTTGTGTGCAGTTCACAAAATAGCGAATTAAACAGGCGTCTCGTCTCGCTCATCATAAGTGGTCTCTGATATCCAAACGACTTCAGGATCAGAGTCAGATCCCCACACTGCAAAAAAATTCATTTAAGCAGTGGTAGCAGTATCCACAGCGGCGTTATTGATTCTTATGAAACGAAAACGAAACGTTAGACAGCCGCCACCACCATTTTTCTTTATTTGCTCGAGTAATTCTCTACACAACATACTTAAGTAAGATGTTATGTTTACACTGAAGTGTATTGAGCGGAGAGAAAAAGTGCATTTGAAAAAAAGAAACTGCTTTTCGCTTGGCCACCCCTCCATATTTAATGTCCTTGTGCTCTAGCTCTGCACACAGGTAAAAGTAGGAATTCTCGAGGCGTCAATAAAAATCAACGTTTTGATGAAGAAAAGTGGATTTTTATTTGGAACAAGAGTACCACTACGCTTATCATTCCTTCAGAGGAATTCTCGAATCTCTCCACTTCACTTTTCATTCTCAAAGATCGCTCATTCCCCTTACATCTTCTTCCTCTGCACTGCACACGTACCACTCGACTTCGAGCAGCGATCGAAACGATACTTTATTGGGGGATCGTGCAGATCGTTAATAACTTCAAAGTGTAATTTGAATGCAGCAGCGAACGCAATCTTACTCACTCACTCCTTCTTTGAAGATGTTTCAGTTTCATTGAGGATCACCATAAAAAAAACTCCAAAAAATCGCTGGGGAATGTGCAAAAGGGGCGGATGAGAATTATTAAGTACATAGCCATATCTCATCATCATATTGAGAGATTCATCTCATCTCATCGCTCCGCATTCGCAATTACTTTTTACGAGTCGTCAAATTACCGTGTTGATGTTAGGCTACGGTTTATACAACGACCATGCAACCAAGTGACATGACATCAGACTGGTTGAATGGTTGGTTTTTGGTACGCAACCATATTTTGACACGAGTTTGAGATTTATGTGTGGTGCCCTGCATTGAATTGCACTGCACCTGCATCCCTCTTCCTTCGCTGATGCACTTCATCATAATTTCCTCCGTCCAAAGTAATTCATATGTAAGTATACGTATTCCTTCAAATTTTTCATCTTATGCCTTCACTCTAACTCTATTGTTGGGCAAAATGAATGGGAACAAAAATGGAAAGTGAAATTTGAATGAAAAGTCGAATTCTTTTCATACCCAAAGTATTCCTTTTTTTCTCTTCCATCGCTAAGGAATAAAAGCGAGTAAGTAATAATACTAATAATAATCTAGAAAATATGTATCATGATGACAAAATTAGGAACCAAATTTTGAGTTGGAGATTGAGCGCTAGCAAGTGACATTGATGTTTGGGTTGATGCGCGAGGAAAAATCCCATTCCGTTTTTGAAGCGAAGAAGCAAAAAAGAAAAGCAGTCGAGTTGAGTTGATGCAAACTGAAGCTGAGCTGGTTTGGGAGTGATATAGTGTATCCTTATTACTATTATTAGAATTTTTTTTGAAGTCACTACATCTTTCTTTCAAACTTTTGAATCTCTGAGGTGTATACTTTTCCGAGGAAAGTGACATTTTGAAAGTGAGTCTAATGACCAATTTGCCATTTGGCAATGCATTCAATGCTTATCGTAGCACAAAACACATGCATAATCCAACTAATCAGCTTTCCAAGAAAAAAAATAAAGGGGAGCTCATTAATTTTTTTCGAGTAAATTACTGTTGGTTCCGCAATTTCAATTTTTTTTCTGAAAGAAACTAAAACTGAAATTGCATTTATGGGGGCAATAAATTCTCGGAAAGAAAAGGATAACTCATGTGTGCTCACTGACTCCATTTCAAATGGAGTGGTATCGTATCGCTCTCCGCCTTGTTCTGAAGTCTCATGGGCATGCACACATGCGTTTAAAAATTGGAACGATGCACGCAGCAGCTGAGATTAGTCACAATCGAGCAATCTATGCAGCGATCCAGAAAATTAAGAGGGGGATTTTTAGTCAAGCAAATTCGAAAAAGAATGCAGTGTTGCACAAACGCTACATTTTTTTTCAAATTTGTGAAGTGCTACCCTGCCGCTTGGGATAAGGTTTGAAGGGGAGCGTTTATAATAACACGGTATTTTGGCATATTACTTGATTTTAGTTGGATCTGCTAATAAATATTGATGTAGAGTGATAAGCATCATTTTTAGAACTGAAGTGTGGAATTCAATTCAATGCGATAGATTCGATTCGACTTCCAACCTCCAACTCCAACCTGCCGCTTTTAATTGCATTCCTGATCTGATCTGTGTAATTTGGACTTCTCATGTGCGTGCACTTACTGATTATCACTTCTATCAATCTACTTCTGTCACCCGTCAGTAGTAATTTAATAATTAATAATTTTTTAGTTTACTACCCCAAGTTTTATTGATGCTCATGAGCACACGCCCTTCACGGAATGGATTTTAATGGCACGGTGAGTTGATTAAATAGTTGTGAGGCAATACAATTAATTTTGAATTATACGCCTTCATCAAAACAGTTCAAAAAAGTAAAGTTCGCTTCTGAAGTAAATAGTAATCAGCAGTGCTTTGCTTTACGGCCGCTAGGCTTGCCCATCAACAAAAAAAACCCTCGCATGTGGATGAGGAATGCTTATGCTTGGCCTAACGTCACACCCTAATCCCAAATCTATTTATTTCTGACTTGAGGGCCCTTAAGCGTTAAGAAGTGTACACCAAGAGAAACACTTATTTGACCTATCTTGGTCAAGTCGCGCTTCTTACTCGATCTAGGTTTTTTTTGCTCATCCCAAATCTCTTGTTCGAAATCCACACGTTCCTCCACAAAACTCCACACGAAAATTTTCTAATGGCGATGCTGTGTAATACACGCATTAAGAAACCCCAACGAGACGAGCTTATGTTCTTACGTTTTAATGGTGATTAGTGCTGTTGCGCTTGCTACTTGTTTACAATAAATATACAATTCACTGATAAATGATGATGATCGGAAAGGTAGATCTACTTCGCTTTTTCGAGGGGAGGGGAGTACTCGTTTAGTGTGCACTCCATATTATTATTTTATTATTGAGGACTTTCTGCACAAATTTTTCAAGTGAGCAGAAGCAAAAACAAGCATATGATCGATGGGGATCATTACGAGCAGAAAAATCAATTTAGGCAAAAAAGTAAATAAAAAATCCATTTCATATTACATATCTATGTGGACAACCTTAACCTGCTTTGCAGATTAAAGTCATCATCATCTCCATTATGATTACGTGATCAATTATACATGACGCAAGGTCCTGTGTGCAGTTTTTTCTCTTAGTACATTAATAAACATATTGTTGTTGTTGTCAACATCACAATCGGAAATCAAGCGAGGAAGAGTGCCGATGAAAGTTTTTCAAGTTGGTTTTTTATATCAGTTGGGGGTTGCTTATAAATAATTTGGCGTTTAGGTATCAGCTGATGCTGCTTGTGGCTCAGGAGGAGGAATGCAGATTGCATTGATTCCCACTCATGAATGAGGTTCTCAAGCTTCATGTCCATTAGCGAAAAATTACGATGTGATATGGCTAATTCTGTCGCATGCGAAATCCGCTGACTTTGGCTTCATCAGATCTCCTCGATAAGATCATGAGGAGTGGGGACAAAAAAGACAATTTTTTCTGCAGACTGTGAGTAACTATGCATATTTATGACATTTATTTTTCAATGGGAACAACGACCACAGAAGTTTACACGGACCAAGATTACGACCTCCACTTATTTTCGAGTGGAATCAATGCAGTGCCCTATAAGCGCATTTGATTGTCCTTGAAAAAAAATGTCTGGGGAGGGGACTCTGTATGATCAACTCCAATTCAATTTTTTCGATAGATCAAGCGAATTAATAAAGTGGGAATGTCATTGCGCGTTACCCCCACATTATTCAAATTTTTCTGGGCTCAAGCTGCAATTTGACATCTCTGAGGAGATCTCACGTAATTAAAATGAGGAGGTAGTTATTATTAAACCACCAGTGATTTAAATGTCATTGCGCGCTACCCCCACATTATTCAAATTTTTCTGGGCTCAAGCTGCAATTTGACATCTCTGAGGAGATCTCACGTAATTAAAATGAGGAGGTAGTTATTATTAAACCACCAGTAATTTGAGACAAAGTCCCTTATCAAAAAAATGGATGGACGCCTTTAATGCGACTTATCTCACCACTTCTTCCCTCAGTTTGACCTTTGGTGTCTGAAGTCTTAAAATTGAAGTGTCTGGGCTTATCACAAACGATCGATTTTTAGACTGACATTTAAGTCATAAAATAAGCTATTTTATGGGCGGACTAAGTATGTACCAAGTACCCATGCCTTCATTCATTCTACAATTTCATGCGACTATAAGGCTTTTCAACTTTGCTTTTTCAACATTCAAACTCGAGACGGACAGCAAATGAGCAATTTGTGCCCAATAAATTCTTCGTATCTCTATCCGTTTTTTTCACAAGTTCGCTAAACACCCAATTAAGTTTTTATGTATGGTGTGTTTTTTGGTCAGTAAAATTGCATTCAGACTTCAGACTGGCTGAAAGTGACTCCCTCATTAATGAATTACTGTAGCAGTAAAATCAGACAAAACACTTTCTAGTACCTATCCCACGCACCCACTCACCTATCTCTCAGGCCAA